>QJNV01000301.1:0-77694 GCA_004155935.1 Monosporascus sp. GIB2 | reverse complement strand
CCACACCCACACGGCCATCCGCGCAAGATAGCGCCAGAGAACTCTCGACCAATGGCGCTGCGAAGGGCGATAAGACGCAGCCTGCTCAGCAGCAGGCCAGGCCGGCCAGGCCACCGCTGCCCGTCGACCCGCTGCGGCCTACGCTGCGGCATGCGAAGCCGATGACGTCCTACGTGGAAGCCGAAGAGCCCCTCGACGACCCGGATGACACCGTTCCCGTCAGGATTCTCGGGGCCGGCGGAAACGACGTCCAGGACCTCGGAAGTGACCCCCTCGACTTAGCAGCACATGCCGTCCGCGCGCTCACGGGCCTTCCCAACAACGAGAACGTGAACCCCCCGCCCGACCCGTCTACCAGCACCCCGCTCCCTTCGGGCAAGCGACGCGGTCGGCCGCCGCGACACTCGCTCGACTCGACCAACACTCCGTCGTCCGCCGCCAAAGATCCTAAGAGGCGTGGTCGGCCCCCGGGCTGGCGGAGAAGGTCGCTGCTAGAAAGCGTCGAGAATAACGAAGACGCGGCCGCGCCCGATGCCGGGGATGCCGGCGGGATGGATGTTGATGATGCCACGCCCGCCCAGCTCGATGGCGCCGTGAGCGATAAGAATACTCCTGCCAGCGAACGGGCTCCTACGGCCACCGGTACGGGCCGGAAGAGAGGACGGCCGCCTGGGCGGCGAACGACGCAACCGGCGAGTACCGAGGACGACCAAGTTGAGACTATTCCCACGCCCTCGGTCAGCCTTCCGCCGAGGAGACGAGGTCGCCCGCCTGCTGCTGCCACCGCGGCACGCAAGCAAGCTGAGGCCGAGGAGTCGCCGGAGCCCGCCGCACCGCCTAGCGGAAGCCTCTTGTCCTTAGCGGAGCGCATGGCCCTCAAGGGTAAGAAGGTTAAGGTCCGCGCACGCGCGTCAAGAGATTCTGCCGGTACCCCTAAGACGGGCGGCCCGGCAGCCGCGACGCCGGCCGGAACGCGTTCTGGGACCGGAACACCGGCTGCGAGTAAGTCCGCGACCGGAACTCCGGTGCCGGCCAATGCTAAGGTCGCGGCAATGCCCGACGTCGAGACCGCCGCGGAACCGGCCGCCGCCGACAATGCCTTCCCAAAGAGAGGCCGCCGCGAACTCGAAGACAAGGACTTCGCGCCCGCTCCGGAAGGCGATGATAGTGAGGGGTCGAGGTCGGACGCGACGCCGGAACCCGAACCCGAGCGAGCACCGGCGCCTTCCGTCAGGAAGCGCCCTACCGTGGTTCGGCTGGATTTCTCTTCCGAGTCCGAGGACACGGGCTCCATGGCCTCTGATGGCTCTGATGACGACGACGCTGATAAGAGTGGCGGGCCGAAGAGACGGTTTGTCGCCGTCAGGGGACGAGGTAGGGGCCGGCGAAGGGGCGGCCGCGCCGGTAGGAGCTTGAGAGGGCGTGCCTAGGGCTTCGATATCATGAGAAGGGGAGCGAGCAGAAAACCCTAGGAAGAGGTTGCGGGCTCGACGGAGCGCTGCGGCCTACGTAAAAGCCCCGACAATTGGGGTACGTGGGCCGTTTCGTCGATTTGTAGGTGTTGGCTAAAGGCCTAAGATCGAGATGGCTGATAGTTGCTTTTTGCCTTTTCATTGTATGCACTCCGATTCCCCACTAGTTCATAGGTTGTTGGTAAAATTGCGAAATATGGTATTGGTATGATAGGGCACAGAGCACAGAGGCAAGGGCGAGCAGAAGAAAGGTTCAACTCAGGTTAACTTAGCTTAGGGCATGCTAGACAGGCTACGGTCGAGAACCCGTTATATTCGAGCTCTGTTACTTTAGCCCCTTTGACCCGCTATCGTGAGATGTTTTATGAGATGAGCATAAAACAAAGACAGATGAATAGTTCATGCGACAACCAGATCCCATGATCGCGCTGCTCTACATGGGGCCCAGGGTTTGCCGAGCGAGGTCTATAAGACAAGATATAGAACGAAAATCCCATAGGCGTCCAAACGTTCATGCGCAATACGTAACACATCGTAATCGACCTAAAAGGTAATATGGGTCATTATTCTACACTGGCTAGTGAGTCGCTTGAGATTTTCTTGTATCTTACCAGCATTCCAGTGCCAGGGGAAATTGGCACGCTACGTCTTTTGCTTCTCATTTGTAACGGGTTGAATTTGAGATATGAAGCCGGACCGCCGTCGCCGGTGCCTAGCCATCTTTGCCATTGACGTTCCACTGCGTGGCCATATGGTAGGTGCTCTAAATACGTTCTGGTCCTGACCTTTTATTAATGGACTGTTCCCATTTTAAATTCTACCGACATCCACCTTCCCATCGATTTCTCGATAACCATCTTGCTAGCCAAATTCAGCTTTCCAGGGCAGTCGACCAAGCTACGTGGACTCGCCGTTATTCACACATGGTTGGTCAAAGCAGTAAAACGATAAAGTACGTCGTTTTCAGGATCATGTAGGGGGCCAAGTCGAGTTGCTCTTCCGAGAATGGAGCGCTCGGAGACGTGCTATGATTGGATGATGCGGTCAGTTATTTGGTATATCCCCGTAGCACATCTCTAGTGGTCTTCTTTGACTGTGTCGCTAATGTCAGCTGGAAAGGTCCCCCTCGAGCTTGCGCTAACTAAGAAGTTCTTATGCGCATTAACTGAGATACACGAGCACGACTATATAGTCCCGAAGGGGATGCAACTCAGCCATTCCCCCTTGCCGTCAAGGGGGCAAAAGAGGATCCCTATAAACGGGGAACTGCACAACAACACATGTGAGGGTTGCGCCCCTGAAGAGGGGACATGTTTCTCATGGGATGGAAGTATGCCGCCTATACTTGAAAAGTTTGATGGTAGCACATACGTGTTCGTGCTACTTGCGACCTCGTTGCAGTGTATAACAGAGACTGGGCCGTAGCACGGTTACCTCCTTATCGGGCGAACAAGTGCCCTGGTATGTAGACTAAGCAAATAGTGAGCCGGACAGTGGCACCCTGAACTATCTCGGACAGTTCACGCCCTGGAAGGGACAGCGATTGTAACAGCGAGGTTGCTTTCCGTCCTGCTTTGGGGCATCAAGACTCCAAAGTCCGGGGTTATCTAGCTTGACCGTTCCGTTCCATCATACGGAGCTGTTCACACGACGCATTGGTAGGACCCTCGCCCTCGTCTTAATCGGAAACGAGTTGCATAGAGACTTATTATGCCCGAGCGACTAGACCCAGACGGCATTATCGCTACCAGTGACTAAGAAGACGTACGAGCCATTTGCTTGCTTGCGGGTCATCATAATCATATGCTTCTATGCGAAAACATTATCTTGGACGAGAAGACGCTGGACGCATCGGGCTACGAACAGGAGCTCAAACGGTGCGGCATCTCACCCGTACCCTGACACCGTCAAACCCCCCGTCGTCGGGAGCTTCTACGGGAACGGTCCCCGGAGCAATAAACCACGCATAGCTAAGCAGAACCCGTGAGCATAGAGACTTCGCCGTTCTCGGTCTCTTTTTCGGTACTCGGCCTCCTGCCACCCGTAGCCTCTACTATTAACTACAGCCTGTGCTATTCCGGAACGGCCGGCGCCCTCCGGTAATGGCTTGCCGCGTCGCTGTGTCCGGAGGGCCAGGCTGGTCATGTTCGCGCTCAGCATCGGTGCCCAGTTCTTCGCCGGTGAGGGAAGTGCCATCGCCACCACGCGTGCCATCTCCGCCTTCGCCAGGGGTGGGGCCCTCCACGGGAGCCGTCTGCGTAGCAAGGTCGACGAGCGGACGAGGACGCCGGTTCTTGCGACGTGAGGCGCGTTGGAGTAGCCGCCCTCCCGGGCTTGCTGGGTTTTACAGGTCCCATGGCTATGGGTGCGATGGTCATTATAGATACGTACATATATCATGAGCGTGTGGTGCCTATGGAGGGTTATCGTGATTCACGAATCCCCAGACCGAGTGAAGATGGCCTAGGCAACTGCTCACCGCGCTTTCGCGGGCCCGATGGCCTTGAAACTCTTGATGGGGCGTGGGAGATCCATAAACGGTGAGTCATCACTTGCCAATACGCATCCCTCCGGCGAGACGGCGACAAGTTGTCTCATCTAACTCAGTGTCTCGCCTGTCTTCAACAGGTTCGGGCACCTCGGCCACGCTGCTTACAACTCCCCGGTGTCCCAAATACTGAAGCGTGATGACGTTGGCCTGTAAGACAATTTCTGGGGTTATTTCTTCCACCCTATTTCCTGGTCCCAGAGGGAGTGTCCAAATGGAGGCTTTTACGGGTTCGCATCTTCGAACGTTGTTGACTCCAGCTGTTTGTCAGTGGCGCGCTGTGCGGTGAGCGCAAGGAAGCGGTTCCAAAGTGCGCGTATCGAGGTGGAAGTATGCGCAAGTTCCCAGTTCTGGTAGGGCGTGAGAGGGAGCCTGCCACAGGGGCAGCAGGAAGGCTCCGGAAGGTGGTTAAAAAATGGGAGAGCGTTTGCCCGGATCTAGCGGTGGTCCCAAGTATAGGGCCTCAGCGCCCACGGCCTATTCCGGCGCTTTGAGCACTTACTTATTGTTGATTCCCAATATATTTAAGAACGCATCACGAACTCCTGGCATGCAGATAGCTCCTTTCTGCAGACAACTTGATAACTGTTCGGCTTATCATCAAATCCCTGAACGTGCCGTTTGGTTGTACAAACTATCATACCGGTAGCCTTCACGGACAACCACTATAGGCGCGGTGAGTCGTGGGAAAGACGTCGCGATTAAGTGCCGGGCGAAAATTGGTGCGAAGAAGCGACCCTCATGGGTCAAATTGTAGGAACACAATTAGCCATTACAAGATGCGTGTTACCGCCATCTGCATATGCAGGATTATACATCTCATAGGGGAGGCTAGTACGGATATTTCGTCCTCCGTGAAATGCATGTTCCAGGAGATGATGCTGCACAAGAAGAAAATGTGTGGTTCCACGGGCTCTGGCGTACTCTTTGGCCGTTTCTATGAGACACACAAATGTATCCTTACCAAAAGATGCCGAGAACCTACGATAGGTCTTATGCATCATAATGGGAATAGCCACACACTGTAGCTAATGCGTAGATGGATTTCCATTTATCTCGGAATTACTCGACTGAATTTCAGCGACTCACCGCATATAAATGTCCCATCGAAGGTAAGCAACAGCGGGGATATACGACCAGACCTGCTGAGTAACTGAAAACTCAAGCCGTGCATAATCTAAACCGCCACGATTCTGCTCCCGGGTCAGCCGCATACGGCAACCGGCAGCTACAAGCTGTCCGACGTGTGGCCACGAGGCGCGTCTTAGACAACAACTCTTCGGCAATACGTAGCAGCCCCATCTTCCTGCGAGGGGGCTGGGAATCGTGTCCTACGTTTTATGCGACAACCAGCAAAGGGTTTGATCCGAAGTCGAGGCCTTGGCGCATCCAATCCGCTATATCGGCCCCGGCGTATTCCCGCATGCAAAGACCAGATGACCAACCCCGGCGCGCCAGATGTAGGTTTCGTCCTGCTTTTCCTGGTTTAGTCATAAGAGTGCCCTGTTCGTTACCGTCTCCTCATATGCATCATGAAATTGTGTCTGCGACAGCTAGGGAACTGGCCGCAGTAAAGTATCGGGTACAAATACGGTTTCGTGACATATTAGGTGTAAGTTAGAGCGGCATCGGACGCGACTTAGCAAAAAGAAAGAACGGCAATCCACATCATCAAGGACAACGCGCATTTCCTGCGGCTTAGTTCTCGGCTACCGGAATAAATCGTCAGATGCATAGCGAGCAGGCATTGTAAACCATATATAAAAGAACAAACAACATAAAGCTGCAGGCGGCCGGTCCCATGAAGCTGCCAAGCGTTGAGACACCTTTCACTCGTCCGGGAGCCATTTGTCCGGAAGTACCAACTCGCAGGGGTATTTTCAGTTAGTTACCTCCACCCGCCGATTATTTCCCAAATACAGTTAGAATGTAGCTTCCCATACAATTTGTATAGAAAATAACATCAGCGCAATCGCTAGCAACAATTATCGATACAAGTCTTATTGCAAGATACTGCTAGGTTCAAGCCATATTTTCCAGGCTGAGCCAAATACACAAAAATCATTACACGATATAATTCGGACGATAGATACTATACCCAGTATCTTGGAACACGATGACTAATCGGTGGTTTTCACGATTTAGGATAGATTTTATATCTCAGTCCCTTAGAGCCTCACTCTGCCGACTGGTGGTTGCCGACAAGCTTCGACCCTGATGAACCTAACGCCCGCTGGCCGGTTCGGCAAGGTCCTTAAAAGCCCGAGCTTCCATTAGCATACGTTGGATCCAGTCGACCTTGTACAAAGTGCCTTACACACAATGTGACTCAGGAGACGTTAAGCTTTGCGCGGTAAACCTTGAGGGTAACCTTGAGGATAGACCTTGAGGGTAAACCATGAAGTTAGACCTTGAGGGTAAACCTTGAGGTTAGACCTTGAAGGTGAACCTTGAGGTTAGACCTTGAGGGTAACCCTTGAGGTTAGATCTTGAGGGTAAACCTTGAGGTTAGCCTTAGAGTGAACCTTGAGGTTAGACCTTAAGAGTAAACCTCGAGGTTAAACCTTAAGGGATAAAGTCTTATTAAGAAAAGAAGTATGATTTGCGATCATGAACAAAGGGAGACCTGCATATGGCGATATTTAAGGCCTGGCATGCCATTCCTGGAATTCTTTTTGTTACGTTAGCACCGGTATAATGGGATAGGATAAAGACTTACTTTGAGAGTGGTAGGAAACAGCAAAGGAAATAGCAAGAAATTGATGAAGGTATTTTTGCATATAAAATGCATGGGAGTATACGTCCTAGTTGTCTAGGGACTGATGTGGGGCGGTGGAGGTAACTACCTGAAAATACCCCTGCGAGCTGTAGCCGCTCAAAAATTCGGCGGCGGAGACCCCGCAATGCGGCCCGCGGTGTGTGGGGCCACAACCCCCTTGCTTGTAGCTTGACCGTTGTGGGAATGGAGTCTAGGCTTGCCTAGCGAGCCGGGTAACCCCCGGGTGCGTCGGAGGATTAAGGACCAATGGAAAGGAGGGCATCTAGGAGCGTACAATAGAATCCCTGTCTTATTGTTAGTACGTTTTCGTATTCAGCGGGCCTGAATACTTTACAACTTTGACGCCCCTATCCGGCGGTACGGCGTACGCCGCTTTGTTGAAAATAATTAATAAGGATTTCCTATATCCAGTCTGGTTTACAGAGTTCTTATAACTGTTTTCCCGGCCGTACGAGTATGGCGATTGTGGCATAAGATAAAACCTATGGAAGGAAGTCTCTGGAGATCACAGTTTTATGGATCGTACTAACAATAGAACAAGGGTACTATTTGTACACAGTATGGCCCACGCTTCAAGCCAAAAGACATGTAAGTACTAGACAGATACCAAAAAGTTGCCTTTCAGACACTCGATGACAACATCGCCCCCATCATGTTATTACGTACGGGGTAGTTTTGCACTCTCCTCTATGTTGGGAATCGGTAGCCCCTGGTAGATGTGCATATTATGTCTTGATATGTGCATGTAGACACAATCTCTTCTCACTTCTCTCCTCAAGTACATTGGGAGTTTTGACGTATGAAATGACCAAATTCCGACCCTCCTTCGGCCCAGCTCTCCCGTAGTAGAAGTTAACCAGGTCTTATGCTACGTCTATCACAAAATCTTAAATTACTTGGGCGGGTTGGTCAGTAGAAGGAAATCATGTCGGTTGTGCGGTAAACGTCAGAGTCGGGCGCCTTGCAGACAACGTATAGACTTTCCCAGACAAAAGCCTAGCCAAGCGGCTTGCCGCGGGACTGATTCCGAAGACTCGGTTGCATTCAAGAGCTATTTAAGAAAGATCAGCTTATGCCACGAACGCGAATCATTCATGCCCCATGGCCCCGGGAATCAGGTATCAGAAATTATGAGCCTCACTATGAATGGATAGGGATGACCCAATAGGTAATAGAGACCGCACACGAATGCAACGGGAAAACCTGATTTACTTCGTCTGATGCAGGTAGAGAGTCTAATTTCCAGCTATTCTGTACGTCTCTATGAACTAGCTCGCCACTTATGCACTATTGCAACATCGCCGAAGCGTTGTGAACAACTTCGGGTTTAGGCGAGCCTGGGTTCCGGTGCGCCAGCAAAGGAGAAGAGGCGGGTCGCGGGAATTATTTTGGGCTAATGGAGACAGTAGGGCTGATGCTGGAGAAGGATCCTGATCCCAGAACCTTGCACAGAGCCGATCCCGCAACCGGTGATGTTCTAGCCGTGACGTGAGCATCCACCATCGCGTTATTTGTGCTGGCAATAACTTAAAAAAAGGGCCCAGCATTGCGGCATTGAGTCTCATTGTAATTTGATCGTTCGTATAGCTCTCCGTCGGTGGCTTATATCCGTCTCGTAGCCCCTTGATCGTAATCTCCTAGCATGGCAACCTTATATGCACCCCAACATTAGCTATAACTGAATGTTATTATAGCCTATGGATCATTGGAGCCAATTTTTTTTTACGTAAGAATAACTGCTGCCCACCCATCAATCTTCCTGATCCACGCTCGTAAGATCTTGACATGTTCATTTCGCCGAGCGCGTCTTCGAGTGTCGTGCCCAGTCGACCAAGTGCGATGCAACCCACGTACGCATGTAGCAGACTTGATTCCACAGTGGTGCGCAGCAAGTCCTGGGCAAATCACATTCCCCATGACTAGATGGCAGGCATGATGGGACCAGGAGTGTGCCAGTGTCACGCGGCTCCTCGCTTGGTCCCGGGCTCTGGCACAAATCTGCGGGGTGCAGGTAGCATGCCAGCTACCAAGCATCGGCTATCGTGGCCTTGCTGCCAACGTAGTAGTGGACGGTCGTCATCCTTCACCAAGCTGTCGCGGCCGAGTTCCGTGAGTATATTACTTGGCCGCCTCCGACGTCATGTTTCCAAGTTTCTGTGGATTTTGACGCGGGCACCCACCATGCGGCCGCCGCGGCCCCTGGTCCCTGTGCCTGGTGTTCTTTTCCGGTGGTGCCGAACCTCGATCTGCAGCCTGCGCGTAAGAAACAAGGCTACTGTGGTGCGGTAAGTCCCGCCTCGCCGATCCTTTCCGCGAGGGAAATCTAAAGTTGACACTAGCTCGGGCTTGAGTTGGCAATTGCCCCACCGGTGATGAAGATGCCATCAACCCCTGAGTTCTGCATCGGCAGCGCGCATGTGTGTCGATCGGTTGCCGTCTTGGAGCTCGACATCCAAGTCAACGCGGCACAACCGTCATGAACCACCTGTAGGAAGGTAGCGACGCCAGCCGCCTCTGGACCGCGACAATCGAGCAGTGGATCGCGCAGCGTCGCGCTCGACGGCGAGGACTAGTAGGCCGTCCTCGGACACATCGTTCCATCAAAAGACCTCTCTGTGCCGCGAACACGCCCTATAAATACCCCTCTATCCTCCCGAGTTCTTCGCAAGCTCCTCCCTCAAACACAGCATCAGCAGCAGTATCAAGCAGCCCATCACCTCAGAACTTCCAGCAAAGCCCCCAAACTTCCCAAAGGCACACCCGAACCAGCTTCAAAATGCGCTTCGCCACCTTTGTCGCTACCTTCCTGGCTGGCACCGCCATGGCCATCCCCACCGCCGAGGAAGCCCGCACCGGTAACGCCGCCTCCGACTATGACCCTTGCAGCGGTCTCTACGACTCTGCCCAGTGCTGCGCCACCGATGTCCTGGGTGTGGCCGACCTGGACTGCGCCCCTCGTGAGTTTCCCCCTGATGCATTATCCCAGAGTTCGGGATGCTGACCCATTCGCCAGCTCCTAAGACCCCCAACAGCGCCAACGACTTCCGCGGGATCTGTGCCGCCCAAGGCCAACGCGCTCGCTGCTGCGTTCTCCCTGTCGTGAGTACCGCCATGACCAATGCAACTCTCTTTTCTGACTGACAATCTTTCACAGCTTGGACAGGGCGTCCTCTGCCAGACCCCCGTTGGAGTCTAAATGTGCGCAGGGTCACTTGGCCTCGCGATGAGCGTCATACTCCGAAATGGTTACGCGCCATCATTTCTGCTGCTGAGTAATGCTGAAAGGGAGGGGATGAAGGGGCGAACGGTGCGAGGTACATGAGGAAGCCGTTCTCTTAATAAGTCTTGGCGAGACGGGGCCTGACCAAGACGATCCTTGTTTCGATATATACGTAGCCATCAAAATATTACCTCTTCATCTCATAAACTCTCCATCGCACGTTTGCACACTCGAATGCCCCTATTTCTTCTGAAGACTCTCCTAAAGAGATATTAACCTAGGTTTGAACTTTAGTGATAACACAATAGGGATCTCGTTCGAAAACCACAACTCACCTATGATGTCGAGTCGGTAAAAAGGAAGGATACACTGTAAACTGTCACTTCTGAATAGCTGGGCCGTATATGTTTAGTGTATATCGGAGAACATCCACAAACCTTATCCATGCCCTGAGATAGTTCGTCTGGAAATGCTGGCAGCACAGGGGTATCTTAGAATAGCTGACATATATGGTAAGCTGAGTTGTGATAGCGGCACATTAGTTGTTAAATATATTTTACCTCCCCAGTTTTTTTCCCCCCTCCAGCTGGATCCCCGCCATATGGCTGCGGGTCCGTCCCATATCCATACGACTCTGCGGACTTTTTTATTTACGCTTCTTTCGCTTGCAACGCTTCCAGGGTAATGCGAGATAATGGATAGCTGTGGGCCAAAGTGAGGCGATCACCGACCGGTTGCAGAGCGAATTCCCAAGAGGGGAGTGTGTTAGGTAACTCCCATCTGGCGCCTTCCATTAGCTGCTAGATAGTTATTTATGTCAAAGATAGGTTGAAAACCCGTTGGATTCCATGCTGAGTGACCAGCCTATAGCTAGGGAGGACTACACATCTACATATACACAAGTGGTGTGGGGCGCTATTGCCCCTATTCTAACGGTTTATACTGGTGGGTGGGTCGGCGACGAGTCGGTTAATAGCCGTAGCCCCTTAGGAGCTCTATTCTCACAGGTAGCAGGATATACATTTATATTTTGCACGAATTACTTCGCTCAGCTATACCGATTCTCACCGTATTATATTATCGTAATCGGATGTATTAATGTTGAAATATTTTTGTCAGTGTAGTATATGCTAAACTACGCTGGACGTTTAGTAGGCTAAGTGTAAGGCTGCCCGGAATGTAAAGACACCTTAGAAAGAGCTCCATTGGTCATTTTGAATGTTTTTAGTACGTTAAGACCTCTACGTTGACTTATATGCAAGTTAATTTGGACAAAATAAAGAATAGTCGGGCTTGGATCTTAATTAAGGCTTAATCTTCCAGATTTAGAAGTTATAACTTGGAAGGTTCAGTAGTTTATTAAAGGGGGAAATAGGGCGCAGGGAACAGCGAGGATATCTAAGCCGAACCGTTGCCATTTGGCAGAAAAAGTAATGTATAGAGACACACATATGCGTTCCCCGAGAGTTACCCTCAGAAATTTCCTTTGTCGTGTATAAACCTGAGCCGGTCCTGCTTTTACCCTGAGCCACGGGTAAAGTTTAGGGTACAACTCAGGAGCCCCCGTTTTTGGACACCACGGTTAGGGAGTTGCTATTTACCAAAATAGAAATAACCATGACAAGGAATGTTTTTGGAGTTACTCGCTTATGCGCAGAAAGGCTTGTGAGCTTAATCCATCTACCTGTTGGATATGTCCTGGCTATACGAGTTACGACGTCTGCGACCGTTTTAGCCTTTCGCCGCCAGTATTCCTGCGCCAAAAGCGCTCAGCTGTAATAACCATCTTTAACGGAAAACTATGTTAATTAAAATCGATTAAGAGCCCGAACGGATTTTCTTCCTCAACCTCGGTCCGAAAATCCAGAGAAGAGACGGAGACAAGATGCCTAGAAAGAGGCCGACAAAGGCAATAGTAGTGTTGCCCCACCCGTAGCCGAGGGCAGCATACATGCTCGGCGCGAATAGGGGAAACAGGAAGGCCGCCAAGCTCCGGGGGAACTGTGAGGCAGATAGGGCGCTGCTCGTGTGGTCCGGATAGGCGTCCATGACGTAGGCCTGCATGGGCATACCGGCGATCTGGATGCCGAACATGAAGACGAAGATGCCGGCGTCCACGGCGGCCCAGTGCACTCGATATTGGGAGGTCCACCCGTATAGGAAGAGGCCGAGCGGGGCGAGTGCAGCGCCCGGGATCACGAGTGGCAGCCGGAACTCGGGTTGGTGCTCGCCGTCGGCCGACCGTGCTACCATGCGCCGGTAGAGGAGGTCCATGAGGGGCCCGCCGAGCTGGGAGCCGACGATCTCGCCCAGCGCGCAGGCGATATAGTGTAGGCCGCTGATCTCAACGGACTGGTGGTAATGCACACTATAGAGCTCAGCGAAGCTCGAGAGTACGATATACAGGATTCCGTAATTAAAGGCTGAGATAAGTGAGGAGGCCTGGATCACCTGGTTACAGGCCAGGAGGCGCAGTGGGCGAGAGAGACTTTTGCTAAGGATAACGAGGGTGGAGCGGTGGCGATCGCGGCGCTCGTCCAGGGTCTGGTACACCCTACCAGTCTCGCGGCGTAACTTGGCGGCGCGACGTTTAAGGATAGTCAGGGCGTACGTCTCATGGAAGGTGGTGAAGCAAAAGACTACCATAAGAGCCTGGAAGATGGACGTCGACCAGAACATCCAGCGCCAGCTCGCACGGTTCGTCATAATGCCGCCAATAATTGGGCCGACGGCGACTGCGATCAGTGGCACCGCGAGGTAGATGCCCAGCGACTTGCCGCGCTGCTCGGGTCGCCACACGTCGCCGAGAACACCGCCGGCGAGCGCATAGATGGAGCTGGCGCCTAAGCCGGCAACTGCAAGACTGACAATTAGTGTTTCCAATTTCAAGATGATTCAAGAATGATGATCCATGTTCCAAGCGTAAAAGACCCGAGTGCTGCTCTTTAAAACGGACCGAAAGGGAGAAAAAAGAAGTGTTGGCGTTACATACGGAGACGGGCGGCGATGAGAGTACCCTTGGTGGTAGCGAAGCCGCACACAAGGTTCCAGACGAGGAACCACACGTTCGAGGTATGTAAAACGACTTGCCGGCCGTATAGCTCCGAGAGGGGCCCGATAAGAAGAGGCCCAAAAGCGGTGGCAAGTAAGTATATAGACAGGGACATGGCGGCTTCCGTCGGGTTCATATCGAGCTCAAAAGCTATCAGAGGTAAGGCGGGCGCCATAATAGTTGACACCATGATCCGATTGAAGCCGGTGGCGGAGAGGACGTTGGTCACGGCCCACTTCCGTCGGTCGGGCCATTGCTTGGGGTCCTCGGCATCATAGGGCTCCGCGAAAACGACAACGAGGGAAGATTCGGCATCGTTCGGTTTTGACGCGGGAGTGACGGGGGCCATCTCGACGTCTACCATGATCGGGTGGGCAGCCGTCTTAGCGGGATCCTGGATGTGTTTCGTCGCCATGGCGAGTGTAGAGATGACTCAACTGCCTGCCCAGACGTGGTAGTATAGAACAAGATCCGGGTAAGGCCTGATGGTTGTCCCTTGCCACCAGGGTTTGCCGTGTAAGTAGGGATGAGAAGAAACGAGAAGAGGGACACAGAGAGAGAGAGAGAGGTGAGGCGAGGGGAACAGCGCGAAGATGAGGGAGGTTGAAGGTCGCGGGGATAAGATGGTGATGACAGGGGTCCCGGTGAGTCAAATTATCTCTACATCAGATAAGCAGTTCGAGCCACCCGCAGGGGTGTCTGACCACCGAGGGTCCTCATTTCATCATCCTCGCCATTCCGGTTCCCGCCCAGTCTGCATGGTAGTTTACAGAGACATGTAGGTGTATGTCTAGAGAAACCCCGGGCGTTCCGGAGGAAAACCCCTACAAGGCAAGGCCGAATAACAATCTCCGTACTATTACCCGCAAGACCATCTCCTCACCCTTAGCAATCATCGCAGTAGAGACAGGGTGCCCAGGTTTGAATCTCCAGAGTACTCCATAGGGCTAGACTAATGGAAAGAGGTGTGCCCACGGCCGGTTTCGAACCGACCCCCTCCGTGCATTGTAGCAAACGACCGACTGAATCGGGGCATTTACCACGTTCAGGCTGCTACCTCGCATGCAGGTAGCCGACTCATTGATCAGTGCCTAGGTAGGAGGTAGGAGTCAGGTACCTAGGTCAACAGCCCGCAGAAGGTCAAGCACCAGCGTCTAGGGTGGCGGTTGAAATATGAAACTTGCGCCGAAGAACTCGTGAATCGTGCTAGGGCTGCATCGACGCCGTCCAGGCAGCTGCAAGCGGACTTTGGGGTTAGCGTATCTAAAAGATCAGGCTGGATTGGATCTCTCACCCTTGTTCGATCTACTAGGAGCGTATACAATATCCAGATATCTAGATATAGAAGCTTTCTAGTACTTATACTCAAATACTAGATGATCCCAGCTCTGCGGGTGCGATTCTAGCGATTTCTTGTATCCATATCTTTGCTCTACGCAAATTTCATTGTATGCCATCGCCCAAGGATACATACAGACATCGCCGTCAGTATGCATAGCTGCACTCTCCAGCTGCCAGATGCGGGTGCAGTCGACTGTAAATGGCGCCTTAATCCACCCCTGATGACACTCGGCGATCTCATGACCGTGGATCTTTTCATAACACGCAATGTGCCATCCAAGCCTACACACCCGAACTTGAACCGAGATGCCCTCATCACAGCATTCATTCAAGGTCAAGCTCAATTTCCCTCTCCTGGCGGCTCTGAGCCGGTTGTAATCAAGCTCATGGTGCCTGATCCCCTCGAGTTTAGGCCCCAAGGTTGTGTCCTTGTAAGCCGAGCAGCTTTTTGGAGCCTCGCCAGCACGTACTCGGCTTCCCGACGCAGTCCACGAATGGCGATTCCAATACGCTCCTCAAAGCGCTCAAGACAGCCCTCGGAGCGGTCGAGGCTCGGACACAGGCGGACGGACTGCTGCCAGAGACGGCAGAACGCCTAGAAGACGAATTGCGCAACAGACTATCTCTCGACTGGCTCTCATCAGAGCCCATCCCTACCTGACGCCTGGCTATCGTAAAGCCTACAAGGGACATGCTTGGTTTCGTTGCGCTCAGGAACCTCGGATTCTCTCTCGTCATTCTCGACGACCCGGGCTCCTGGCTAGCCGACGACAACGGGCGTCATGCCCACCCGCGCGAGCGCTTCATCCCCTTTGACACGGACCCCGACATTGGCTTCCAAGAGCGACTCAAGGCCGCCGTCGGCCCCGCAGGCTTCGGCGGCATCCTGGCGGCGTCTTGAAGCGAGAACTTCTACGCCTCCATTGCCGAGGTGTGCCAGGAGCTGGGCCTGCCGACGGCGGCACCGGAGGCGTTTCGTAACAGCACTGACAAATACGCGCAGAGACGCCTGTTCGACGGGGACGCGCGGGCGTTCTGCTTCAGGGGCGTGGAGCAGCTTCGGGCACAGCTCGACGCGGGGCTCGTGCTGCCCGACTACCCGCTCGTGGTGAAGCCGACGACTCTGGGCGGCCTGAATCAATGCGTGTCCCGGGTGTCAAACCGGGAGAAGCTCTTCGAGGCCGTGGCCAAGATCAAAGGCCGCGTATTCGGGCACGAGGGGTCGGTCCCAATTGTGAGTTAGGCCTTGATCGAGTCGTACGAAAGCGGGCCCGAGGTCGACGCCAACCTTGTGCTCTGTGACGGCCAGCTGCTGTTCTGTGGGATCTCCGACGATTTCCCCAGCGCAGCCGACCGCGAAGATGCCACCCTGGCCGACGACTTCCAGGAGATCATGTTCCTATACCCTTCCAAGCTCCCCCCGGTCGACAGGAGGCGCTACGCGTTGAGCTCCACCAGGCCGTCCTGCGCCTGGGCTTTACCTCGGGCGTCTTCCACGTCGAGTCGAGGGTGCGTAACTCGTCCTTGCACTACGCAGCGCAGCCCGACGGGGACGTCGAACTGGTCGAGCGCCCCGCCCCGCCCACCGGCCCCCCCAGCGCCTTCCACATTGAGGTGAATGCCCGGCCGCCGGGGTACGTTGGCCATATTCAACTGAAGGATAGATTATCTGGTTGACCTCCAAGAGGTCCGAGCTAAAAAGAGAGGGTAATGAAGCCTCCTTAAATACCCATCGAAACCGTTGCGGCTGAGAGAAAGGTGTACCAGAACGCATGAAGCAATCTCCAATAATAGCTGCTCAAACTAGGCCAAGGCTTAGCCGAAGAACCCGGCCTTCAGTTGGGTCTGATAGAAAATGGAAAGTAAATATCTTAGCGTCAAGACTTCTAAAATTCTGTGCCCGAAGAGAAGGGAAGAGGATAGAATGAGGAAGCCGATTTCGCATTCGTCTGTAGGATTGGGATGTTGCGACATTAAAAACTAATTATGGCTGTCACAACTCTAAGAGACAACTGACACGGATTAGGTCTATGACTTAGTTCCTCTTATAGTCCCGTGCTCTTAGCCAACGAGGAGCCGTTGCCCTTATAACTATTAAATTATACGGCGTTACGAACCCTCGATATGACCTAGGTATACTATTAAATATAACATTCAATAACTGCCCTTGAGTGTTCTGAGCCCTCTGCAAGGGCATGACCACCGATTTCGTATTATTTGTAGTACCATACGGGCATCGGATCGTGTCATGCCAGACGGACAGCGATAGGCCAGTGTTGAAGAGGTCTCCTGACGCCTGAGGCTTCGAATCAGTGCGCCCGCAAGGCCTAATAGGGAACTGAGTTTCCAGGCTGGCTGACGCTCCTACAGGCAGAAAGATGGATCTGGCCACGAGCTGCATGTTGTCAACATCTTGTGAAAACATGTAAGAATACAGCACTTAAACTAATCAACGCTCCTGCGCCGGATCTTTTGTCGAAGTCCTACTTTCTTAGATGGGCTAGCCCTTTTACCAGGCCTAGTGTCCGAGAACCACATACCATCAATTCACTTTACGAGTGCATCTTCATTCACCATGCTAAACATTCACGCTGGTTGCACCTTCTGTCACTGAGGACTAGCAATCAGTGAAACGTACATTCAAATGCTCCTTTGTTAGGCTAAGGCCGAATATGATCTAGACAAAAACTACTCGGAAACGCACCGAAAGAACGCCTAGAAGCGGCTTGATACTTTTCCAAACAAAGGCCACTTCGTCCTTTAAGCATCCCTCGCCAACGGTGATACTAACCGTTTTGATGGATATGATCACGCTCTTTGGTTTTGGGACAGAAACCCGCTCTAGATCGAATCAACATGGCTGACCCCGAAGAAAGGAAAGCTGACCAGGCTTACCAGAAGCAATATCAACGTCAGACCCTAAAGTTCCGATATTACCGGGACAGGGCCGGTGAGTGTGTCACAGCATATTTCATCCTGGCACCAACTCATGACGAGTCCAGAGGACCGCGATTTAGATGAAGCTCTACTCAAACAACCACGGCGACAACGCGTGAAACACAGAAGGGGTCCCATTGCAGGGAAACGGGACGGCTGGGACCCAGAAAAATGGCAGCGAGATCCTGATAGCATCGACCTGGACAGTATCAACCGTGGAGACGAGATACCAGATGACAATGTAGTTGCTCGGGACGCTTGGCGTCTCCTCGGTGAGACAAAAAGGTGGTTCGGGGGCCCACCCAAGTTCGACTATCAGAAATGCCTGGGATACGGTGGAATGGGCCTCGCGTTGCATTACAAATATTCGAACCCCAGGGTCGGCGGCAGTTCCGAAGATGGTGACTGCGTGTTAAAAGTTAGTTTAGAAGGTGAGACGGACAAGAACATCCGAGATGAAATTAGGGCGACGAAGGTGCGTAGACCGGTTTAAGGTTGCTATATTACTTGTTAACCCGTCTCTCACGACGCAGAAATTGGCCCGCGCTTATCACTCAGTGCAAATGATCGAACCCCCTTCAGTAGGCAGACCAGCACGAGTGCTTCCACACGAAGAGCTTCCCAGTGACGATTCGAGTGTACCTGCTGAGTCCAGTGCCGATGAAGCCGAGTGCAAGGAGCCACCAGAGAGGAGGAGAAGGAAGGATATGACGCCGCACGAGAGGGCTGATAAATTGAGTACGCATCGTGTTCGACAAAGAAGACAGAAGTTAGCGATTGAAGCTCGAGAGACACGCCTAAAGGCGGAAGCAGCAGCGAGAGAACGCAAGAGATCTCTGAGAACGCGTGGCAAGGGTAAGGAGCCGGCCCGGCCCCGTGATGGCGATGCAGATGCAGATGCCGGAACCGAGGACCATGATTACATCGTACTAGAATACATGAAAACGGCGACTTGGCGAACATGCTTTACAGACTCAACGGACAGGACGAAAAGGTACCGAACAGGGTCCTGTGGTCGTTTTTCCTATGCAGTGAGTTTTCCAAAAAAGCAAGGGATGAGTAAAGATGGGCCAGCGGCTGATCTTCGCAGTGATTCGCGGGTGCATCGGTATGGCGTGGTATAAACCCCTAGGTTCCGATGCTTTGCGGGAAAAAAGCTATAAGTAATGGGCTTTCATCTATGGAAGCGCTCTACGTAATCAGAATAAACTCCTCTTGCACCAGGGTACCAGCAATGCATCGCTTCTCCTAACAGGCCATCGGCATAAAGTCATGTCCCACGACTCCTTTACCTACAATTACTTAATCAATATTAAGTGTCTTTTAAGGAATGCTAAGGACGAGCCTGGACAGTAAGTTATGCCTTAAAGAAGAACGAAAGGAAAAAGGCTATGAAAATAAAAGGGAATAGATGTATAGCCATTCTGCGTCCCCGGAACTACTAAGCACTGGCACGCCCACAGATTCCCAGCCCGGTCCTCAAATCCGAACAGCAGCATAACCAGTCCAAAATTGCAGATACCCATCCTCCTTTCTGCAACGCGCAATGGCCATCGTGCTCATGGAGATCCTCAGGCCAAGCAATAGCGCTGTTGTCGGGAAGGGGGGCCGAAGGAGAAGTTCCGAACCACGGCTCCGTCCTCGTCCTCTTACTCTTCCTTCTCCGCATCACCATCGTCCCCTCCCTTACCATGTTCTTCGTCATCTCAGACAGCCGGCTCTAGCTTCAGGTCAGCAAGGTTAGGATCGTTGATATGAGCAGGTGAAAAATTACTAGGTAGGGCTTACAGGGCTTCGGGGCATCGCAGGATCTCTTACGGGCCATATCATTTGGCAAGGGTCAAGGAAACGGACCCATATACAAGAGCCGCCTGGTGCATATTAAGTTACTTCCCTATTTGAGAAGTTAGGTCTTAGGGAAAGACTACGGCATAATAACCCTCCTCCACTTCCTTCACAAGCTTAGTACAGTAAAACCTGGCTATAGCGATCTTAAAAACATCACTTTCGGTACTTAATAACCCATATCTATCGTTATAGCCAAGTGGATCCTAGCCATTTTAAAGAAGTAGTATGCATAGAAATGGTCATCTAGCGCTGAAAATATGGCCCTGGTTAGTTAAATGCCAGCTCCTACCCCTTTATGATGGAGATTTCTTTTGGCGATATTAAGGTTAAATCTCAAATTACAATAAAGAAGGTATCCCTAAATACTTAGGTAGTCTACCACGAAATCCACAAGGCCAGCGGCCGGGCTTGGTTAGTCAGCAACGCCGCTCTTGCTCAGGCTTTGATCACCCTTGCTCAGTGAGGATCACCTTAAATCACCTTGACCTTCCCCTTCCTTTGATAACCAACGCGACCTTGAGTTCACACTGTGCTTTAACAACTTCATACAATCTTCGCTATAGTTCAGCGTCTGGTTAGACACGCTAATAGGTAAATGCTAAAGGCAGATTAGTTAGTAAGGCTGGTACAATGTGAAGGAGTCGACAAACCGACCTACCTGAGCTAGAGACGTTTCGACCCATAAATCAATGATTTCGCCGTTTTTAACAGCTTTCTCAGTTCGATGCAAAGCTACTGTCAGTTGGCCAGCACGATGTCTGACCACTCATTGACCTTTTCCCATCTAGCGTTGCTCATTGTCATGCCTACGTCCGCCCCTGAGGAGTCTTGCTCGTGTGCCACAACACGTCACCGAATCCGATAAGAGCAACGATTAAACAGGCACTGCAGTGACTGCACCAATAACTAATTAAAAATCACAACCTTAGTAAGCAGTGCCTAACACTGACAGAACGACGCACTACGGGCAACTCAGACTTTTCTCACTTTCTCGTAGGAGCCATTGCTTATGAATTTAAAGTTATTGTGCACAGAAAAACAAAGCTCGGGAGCTTTGTTTTTGTGGGTCTGTCAGTGATTCCCCCATCATCTGGATCTGGCTGTAAAGCCCCGTCGACCCGATTTTCTATTCACAAGCATTTGACGTTATCAAGATGCCTGCTACCACGAGAAGCGCCTGGAAGCGAAGCACTAGTAACGGAGGCGCCGCGAACCTCAGAGGCTCCGAAGAAGGAGGACCCCAGGCTTCTGATCCTGTCTCTGGAGCCGACCCTGATTCCGTCTCCGGAGTCGATCCTGATGTTGCTTCTGGAAACGACCCCGGCTTCGCTACGCCGACGGGCCCTCCACAAACTTCACACGAAACCAGGGCGTCACCAAAAAGTCGATGGAAGAGGGAAAAACGACCTAAGACACGACGAAACAATACGAAAGCTGTCGAGAAGCTGTACCAAAAGAAACGACGTCTTAAAAAACAAGCGGCCAAACTACGAAACACCAAAAAGACCGATGGCTCTGCGGCGGAAGAAGAAGAAGAAGAAGGAGCTGGCCAGTTTTCTGATTCTGATTTTCAACACGACCTCCCAGCCGCCGAAGTCAAACGTAGGCTTCTCTTACAACCGTCCTCCCCATTTTAATGCTGATTACCGATCTAGAGCATCAGACTCCAGCCTGGCACGTTCTGTATACGACATATCCAGTTGTGGAGAAGTACCCTCTTGCCTTGACATTCTCCAAGACGAGTACCTGGTTGGCCATGGAGGATCATCCATTCTCAAATCTTCTAACTGAAGTCAAATGGGAAGCTTTGAAGAAACAACCCCGAAACGACAATCCCTTGGAAGAAAGATATGGCGCAGCCCCCTTCAAGATCGATCATTCATGTCACCTCTTAGCTGGTCTACTCCAGGTAGTCGGAGTTCTTGCTCCTAGCCCTTGCAGAACGTGCGAGAAGGACTGTGGACGCTGGGCGACGTGTGTTATCAGCTACGACCACTCTTCCATCGATATTGCAAAGGGGGCATGTGCAAATTGCCTTTACACCTCTGCTGGAAAAGGCTGCTCATTCAGAGACTCGTTACCCCAGGACACGGCGGATACTGATACGAATCCTGAACTGAAAGAGCTCGAGGGGAAAGGGCTTCCTACGCACTTCGCAGCCAGGGAGGCTATTAAACAAGCTCAACAACACAATGGCTGTCAAATCGTCACGATGTCAGGGAACCTACGCTCAGGGAAACCCATATACCAGAAATATCGTTGCTTCCGATATGACGATCTCACTTCAGGTGGCGTAAAAATAGACGATCCCTGCTTTTGGTCCATCCGGGTCGACCTCGTCGACGGCTCCTGGGTGGTTCAGCGACCAGAGGGTACACACAGTCACGATGCCGTGGACTATAGTATGCCTAAGCCCCGTTGGAGATGCGATGTGTGCGAGCAGTACTTCTACTAGTTTGAGAAGGACTCACACATTTGTCCGGGGCCCTATAGCGAATGCTACAAGTGCATCGTCCGCCTCCCAAAGAGCGAGCTCGCGGTACACAGGCTCACATGTCCGTGGCTCCTTTGCGGTGCTTGCCAAATGCCAAGAATCGAAGACATGAAGCAGCATCGCGAGGAATGTCCTGGTCGACTCAAGATACAGTGCTGGAAATGCAGACACTACCACGAGAAGGACAAGTACAGAGAACATTTCGAGGTTTGCGAGTATTGGTACTGCAGGCACTGCTTGACGGCAATATTGGCTTCAGAAAGAGACAAGCATCAAAAGATCTGCGAGGACTGGCAGTGCGCTATATGCTTTGAGAGAATGAAGGAGTCACAAATGGACGAGCATCTGCCGAACTGTCCAATCTGGAGATGCGGCTGCTGTATCAGGAAATTCCCGCGGTCAGTGAAGGACGAGCACGTGCAGACCTGCGAGTACTGGTTTTGCAAACGCTGTCTCACGATCATGTTGAAGATAGAAAGAGACGCTCACTTGCAGAAATGCGAGCGGTGGTGCTGCGGACGCTGTCTCACGATCATGTCGAAGTCCGAAAGAGATCAGCATTTGCAGACCTGCGAGTACTGGCGTTGCTTCCGATGTGGCTATTACTATCTGGCGTCAACGAAAAACGAGCACAGGATCGAATGTGCTGAAGCACTGCCGGCGTGTTGCAGTCATTGCGGCAAGCATGGGCCACACGACGATGTTTCCAAGCACGAAGCTGAATGCGACGTGCGGATTTGTCCAGGCTGCACACATCGCCTCAGAGTTGACACCATTCAGGCACATTGGGAGACATGCACAAAGATAATATGCCCTGGCTGCACCCTTGTAGTCGACCGCAACGAACCTCATAACTGTCCGAAACAGCATTGTTCAATATGCCACACATACTTTCCTCGGGGATGCGAGGACGATCATCTGAGACACTGCAAAGGATTCAAGAAGATTGACGCTCTTTGGTCGGATGAAGAGTCGGGTCGTGCTATCAGATCAATTTTGTCGCAGGGGTTCCGATTTCCTCTCTTGGAAGGCTGCGCCAAAACCCTAACAATGTTTTTGAAGCACCCTCGAAACACGTTTATTGTCGATTTCGAGTGCATCCCCTCGGCTGATGGGGCACTGCCCCTTCAAGTAGCTATATTCGACGCTTCTGAGCAACAGATTGTTCCCGCCACAGTCATCGATCACGGGATGACGATAGGGGAACTTCGGAACAAGATCAGTCTCTCCAAGTTTCACCAAGCTCGCGGCATGTTCTCCCCAGTTGCCATGATTCAAAAGTTCTATCCTGGCCGGTACCAAGACAGAACTACAGGTATGACCTGCCATGCGATTGCAGATCTCATAAGAAAGCATGTCGATGTAAGTGTAATATTGAACCTTCCGCATTGCCTCCTCCTCCCACCTACCTTTGAGTCGGCTAAATTGTCTTCTTTCGCCCAGGAACATGGGCCTCTGAAAGCCTGCATCACTTGGGCATCCAATCCAATCGATATCAGATGCTTGAATTACATCCTCGAGACCGCGGGTGCAGAAGATCTGCTCGTTCCAGAATGGAAGTTCAAGGATCAACCACTGGGATGGTATTCTACCGTGCGGCGCCAGAAGAAACTCGACGCAAGGACGCTTTCGTTACGACTTGGGAGGCTCTACGGGGCCTTCTTTCCAGAGGACCGGAAACTAACGTTAGAAGCCCACGATGCCGGGGCTGACGTAACCATGACAATTCGATTGGTGAAAGCGTACCTGCTGAGGGCCTTCGGCATGCCTCTTCCTGGGAAAATTGAATCCCACTTCCCCTCAGCCGATACGGGCGCGAAGGGATGGGAACTGGAAGCTGAGAAGTTGCTCGACCTTCTCGAGGAAGCGACCTCCGGTATCGCCTCGAGCGAAGTCGTCGACGATGACGAGAACAGCCAAAGCAACATCGATGAGCTCTTGGACGAAGACGAGAAATTTTTGTGGGACGTCCCAGGCGATGAATCTGTGGAGGAACTCTCAATTAAACTTGAAGAGGAGAACCTATTTGAGGATCACCTGGGCCAGAACGCGGAATTCTTGGCGAAATTCTTGAGACAGAACCAGAATTTCCTGGATGAGGATGATACAGATCTCTTCGTCGCCGACGCACACGCTATGAGCACAGTTGAGGGTTCTACGAGCGGTGACAATAAGGGTCTTGGAGAGCCGACCACACCGGCTACAAAGATCACAAAACGAAAGAGGGCCGCAAGGACCACGGGGGCCACCAAGGCCACTAAGGCCACCAAGACTAACAATCCCAACGCGGACTACAACCCCAGCAAAAAAGACCACAACAGCAACAATAACGGCGAGTCCATAGACGAGTAGTTTCCATAGACACTAATTCCATCATACCATGCTTAGCTTACCTGTGCGCGACGTCAATAGTCTACACCCATAGGAGAAAGAATATCGCAAGAGGAGAAAGAATAGGAAGTGTCTGGAGTTTGGCCAACATTGCTGTAGATAGAGAGATTCCCTTAGACAAATCGCCACCGAATTCGCCTGTGTCTGCCATTGGCATTCCTCACGCAATATAAATTACTCTGTATACAGAACTTTCTTACGATTGACAAGTGTACTAGGGGCTAAGGCTGCACAGAGGTCGCCGCGGAAGGGATAAGCAAAGCGGAGAGCCAGTTGGGCTCTACCTTTTTATATCCCCTTGCGATACCTTGTGCCTGGCCCGTGACTGTGATGCTTGTTGCGATGCTTGTTGCGATGCCCCACGCGATTCTATTCCTATTGGCAGCACGTCGGCGTCTTGACTGCCGATTCTCAAGAACTCAACCATTTATAGAAGATGCCTTCAGGACTAAACTTTAATTAATTAATAACAACTACTCCCATATCCGGCTCGCCTAGCGGTTATCCTATTTGAGTTCTCTAATAATATTATATCATTAATTTTTTAATTAATTTAAGAGCATCGCTCTTAAATTATATATTTTTCCACAGAATGAAGCGTGCTATTCGTGATGTCCGTCCCAGATTCCCTTGCTCCGGCCGCATCCTGCACCAGGCTATCAAACCCCTAATCTAACATAGCCCTGAGTACCTGGATCTGCTCCAGCACGCTTGATCGACTAGTACCGCCTTTAGACGATTTCGCCTCGACACTCGTTTCATACTCGAATGCCTCCGCAATGTCTGCTGTGAACCGAGAATCAATGGCTTGCAGTTGCTCAAGGGTCAGCTTGTCCATCGAAATTTCCAGCTTTTCAGACAGTGCAACGACGCGTCCAGAGATGTGGTGAGCCTCTCTGAACGGACATCCCTTCCTCACCAACCACTCTGCGACATCAGTGGCTAGCAGCGTTTTGTCCAGAGCAGCCTCCATCCGCTCTGGCCGCACCTTCAATGTAGCCAGGACCCCATTGGCTATACCTAGACTATCCGACACAGTCTGAACCGAATCCAGCATAGGCTCCCACCCTTCCTGGAGATCTTTATTATAGCAAGATGGCAAGCCTTTCAGAGTCTTCCAAGTGAACAGTTAGTAGCTAGTCTCGATACGCTCCTGGTCACCCTCAAAGCCAAGGCAACTAGCTGAGATGTTAATATGAGGACTCACCATCATTAACCCAGCCATTTGACCGAAAGCACGCCCTGACTTGCCGCGCAGAAGCTCTAACGAGTCCCCGTTGAATTTATTGGGCATTAAAGAGCTACCCGTAGAATAGGCGTCGGCCAGCCGCACGAAACTGAACTCAGATGTCGAATATATGATGAGATCCTCAGCCCACCTGCTGACGTGGTTGGTGAAAATCGAGTTCCAGACCAGGAAGTCGAGTAGGAAATCGCGCTCGGCCGAAGTATTCATGGAGTTCAAGGTTATTCCGCTAAACCCAAGCTCCTCGGCTATCATATTTCGATCGATTCCGAATGGATTGCCGGCCAAAGCGCCACAACCAAGTGGACTTAGATTGACCCTTTCGAAAACTTGGCGCAACCGCTCAAGATCCTCCTTAAACGCAGCGGCATATGACATCAGCCATTGAGAAAACCGAACTGGCTGGGCACGCTGGAGATGGGTGTATCCAGGCATGATGTAGTCGCTGAGGTTGTCAGTCAGCAGGAGGCCGCTTTTGGCCAGAGGTGGGGGGCTAGGCTTACATTTCAGACTCGGCACGTGTGACAATGACTTTGAGGAATGCAACGAGTTGGCTGTCGATTTCGCGGATCCGATCCCGTAACCACATGCGCATATCACAGACAACTTGCTCGTTGCGGCTGCGACCTGTGTGCAGCTTACCCGCGATGTCCTTGCCGATGACCTCTCCTAAGCGACGTTCGTTTGCCGTATGAATCTGGTCCATTGTGTTAGCCTCGAGAAGTTGAGTAGAATTGAGTGGCCTCTCACATCTTCGTCATTCGGCATGATAGCGAAAGTTCCCTGCTTCCATTCTTCCATCACTTGGAGCAAACCACGCTCAATCGCCTGAAATTCGTCTTCGCTGATGATGCCAGCCTTTGAGTTGGCTCTGGCAAAAGCAATCGATCCAAGGATATCTTCTTTGTAAAGAGCCTTGTCGTACTGGATGGAAGCATTGTACTTATGCATGAGAGGATCAATCGCACCTGCGCACCGTGAGGTCAGTATACTGCACCCGAAGCTTGTTTCCCGAGACATTCGAACCTGTGAACCTGCCCCCCCAGAGCATGCCAGCTGCCGGGGCGTCCGCCTTTTTCTCGGCCATGTTGGAAATATTCGTGAGTGGCGTTCGTTGCGTTTGTTGCGTTCGTTACGTTTTCAAGGCCGATGAAATCAATGGGATGGATGAGACCAATGGAGCATATGGCGCGTAATTGTATCAATTGGCGTTCGAGATCAAGGGCGTGAGTAATCAACGCTGATGATGGTAAGGAATTGAAACGCTCGAGATCAAGGGCGGGAGTTATCAAGGTCGAAAAATTTGTTGAGGAAACAAAGTTGGTCGATTAGTCGAGCGCAGTCATAGGAAAAGTTTGTGGGGCCACCACCGGCGTCATGTGTTACGTAAGGACCCCGCTATGACGGCTAGGCTAATTAACCAATTATTAAACCTAAACGTACGGGTTTATATTGGCAAAAATATCGTGAAATTTTAAGTGATAAAATAACTTAGTTACGTTTCGTAATATTAAAAGTATTTTAAATAGCGAAATTATATTATAAATTATTATTATTTAGTTATAAAATTAAACGAATGTATATATTTTTATCGCGTTTTTTTACGTTCCGTAAAAGCCGTTTAAAACCTTTCGTATAATTATATTACATTTTTTTACGTTTTGTAAAAGCTATTCGGGATTTTTTATATAATTATATTGCGTTCCCTTACATTTCGTAACAATTATTCGAAGCTTTTCGTATAATTATATCGCGCTTTTTTACGCTCCGTAAAAACTGTTCGAAATTTTTTACGTAACTTAATTTATTTAAATCTTGTTTCGGTTTTAGGGCAACCGTTTCTAAGACTCTTTATTAGTTAGGTCGTAATACAATTTTCCCCCTCCAAAATTTTCGTCCTAAAAATTTTCTTTTTTTTCAAGGTAAGTGTTTTTTTTTATATCCGGTTGCGTTATTAAGTTTCGTAAACAGCGTAACCGAAAAAAGGAGAAAAAGGCGTTAGCTCGTTTTATAGTTAATTCTAGTTTCGAAATTATACCTTATACTTCTTATTTTCGCGCTAGCGATAAATGTGTTATATTTGAAAATATATTACGTTGCGAAAATTATATACTAAAAAAACGTTTATATAATAGTTTTGGTATTTTTTTATCTTTTTTAAACAATATTAATAAAAAGATAAAGCGTTTAAACTTAAAAGAATTATTAGTTCGTTAATAATTATATAATATTCGAAGTAAACTTAAAATTATTTCGCGTTGCCTTAACAAGGTTTTATCTCGTTTAAACCGTTTACGTATGTAATAGGATTTTCTCCGTAAAAAAGGTGTTAAAATGGTTAACAGGAGTTTTTAATTTTTAAACGAACTAGAAGATTAAAAGCGTGCCGAACGTTTAAAAACTAAGCGGCAACGTTTTAAAGCTTCGCGCTTTTTGCCTAATTCTAGTTTTTCTCTTCCCGAGGGTTTTTCGCTTGATTTCGATTAGAAATTTTATTTACGCAGCGTTGTCGGTGGAAACTTTTCAGCAGGCGCTAAGCATTATTGAGATTTTTGGCTAGTTTTTAAGAGTTTTTGGAGTTTAGGTAATTTTTTTATTTAATTAGGTATTAAATAAGTCCGGTTTTTCTTTTTTATATCGAATATATTTTCCATTTCGTATATCGTATCGTCCTTTACTTCCATATCGTTTTATGTCGTATATATTTTAATCGTATCCGTTATTAATTCGAGTAAAAAAAATATGAAAGATTGGATAAAGTTTGATTTTTGGTAAAAGTTTAAGTTAGTAGTTGTTTTTTGAGATTTTCTTAATAATTTTATATAGTCCGATATATTTAAAATCGAGTTTTTTATTAGGTCGTTTTATTTGGATATTTTTAATTATTAAGTAAACCATCTCCTCTTTTTAAAACGTTGGTTTTTTTAACCTTTTTTAATTATAATATTTACTTATCTAGTTGTCTATAAAATTTAATTCTGTTTTTTTTTTATGTAATTGTCGTAATTGTTTAAATATAAGAATTGTTTTAATATTAACTAGCCTGTCGCGTATATTTTTGTAAACTTCTAGTATAAAACCGAAGTTAGCGTTTGCTAGGGTTATTTTGATATTTTTATGGTAACTGGTATTATAAGTGATTTATATTACTAGTAGTTTCTTAACTTAATTATTTATTTATAATTAATGTAGCATTAAAAATACGTTTTCAATATTTAGTTTTGTCGCTTTATTTATCTGTTAGTTTATAGTTTAAATACGTTAAAAAGTTTTTAATTTAGATTAATTTATATTATTAGTCTTTACCAAAATTTAAAAATAAACGTGATTCCTTTATCGAAGATAATTTCGTATAGTAATTTATATATGTTAAAAATGTTCTTAAACAATATATATATCATTTATTTAACGTTGGTATTTTCGTAATATGATAAAAAATAGAAAAACTTTATAAATTAATTAACGATTATAAAAATATTGTCATAATATATCCCTATGGCTAAATTTTCGGATAGGGGTAATTTAGTAATAAAGTCGAATATAATTAAATCCTATGGTCGTTTAACGACTAATAACGGTTATAATTTCCGTATAACTTATATCGTTTAACTTTTGCATTGGCATAGGTATTATATTATCGTATTATTATTTAGATAATTAATTTTATTTTAAAGAAATTGTTAGCAGTCACAGTGATCAAATGCAGTAGCCTAGCGCAAACTGTGTGTTAATGTTGCTCTAGATTACAAACGTCTGAGCCAAGCTTCCATTACATATCCAAATCCATGCTCAAAGAGCTTCTTCCAGACAAACGGTGTCCCAAGCTGCATCCTGCAACCTGACCCACCAGCCGGGAGCACCTCAAAGCACCAACTGCCGATACGCCCTTTTGCTTTAGGTGATCTCGGCCACTATATCCTCAAAAACAATTAACTAAATCTCAATCTGTAAAGAACTAAAGCCCTGTTTCCATTAATTAAATGCCTATATCTTTTTAAATCCTAAGTTCGCCACGAATCTCTCGAAATTAATCCTATTTAGAGGTTTTATAAGCCTATCTACTAGGTTATCCTTATTTTTAACGTACTAGAAATTAATATTACCTTCCTATACCTCCTGCCGTACGTAGTGGTACTCCAGCCGAATGTGGCGTTTCCTTCGGGTTATTTGGGTTTTTGTTATCCATTTTAACGTACCTATATTATTTTCCAAAATAAGAATAAGGCCTTTTGGTATAAGCTTTAGCTTTATTAAGAAATTCCTAATCCCGGCAATTTTAATTACAATTATTCCTGCCCTTACGTATTTTATTTTAATAATATACTTAATAATAACCCCTTATAGTTTTAAAAGTTACAAAACGGGTGCTTTAATTATAAAAAATACGTAACCTATAATGGATTTCGCCGATTTACTATCCGTAAAATTTATATTTATTATTCCGAATAAATTTAAATCGTTATATTTTTTATATAAATATTTTTCGTTTAATTTCCGGTACCAAAACAACAAATTTATAATATCGTTTAAGTACCGTAATAATCGTTTAATATATTTCTAGTACTTTAAGGATAAATTATTTATAAATTTAACCCAAATTAACGTTATAAACGTTATATTTAATTTATTAATATAATTAAAAAAATTAAATTTTCCTATAAAACTTACGTATTCGTAAGTATTTTTTTTATTAATTACGTTTTTGTATTTTATTATATATTATAAATAATTTTTCATAAATAACGTAAATTATTTCCGTATAATATTTAATTTTAATAATTTTAATACCTTTTTAATATATTATTACTAATTTAATTTAACGTTTTTAATAAGTACTAAACGGATAATTTATACGCTTAAATATTAATCCGCGTTACTTAAATTTTTAATAAGTACGTTTTTAACGATTTTATTAATAATATTTTTTAAATATTAAAAATTAAATTTTATAAATAAAAAATTATCGACGTATAAAACGATAACGTTTTTTAATTTATCGTTACGGTAAATCGCGTTATCCGAAATTAATAAACAAATATTTTATTTTATTAATATCTTTTTAACTTTTTCTTATTAAATAATTCTAATTTATTTTAAACCGTATAAAAATTTATTAACTTAATAACTTTTTTAAGGTAATATTAATATATTTCCTTATTTTTTAAATACGTATCAAAATATTTTTTTAATATAAAAAATTATTTTATATAAATATCTTTTTTTAAATTATTATTTAAATAAATAACAATAAAATCGATTTAAATTATATACCAACTTAAAATTATAATTATTATTATTAATATTTTTTAATAAATAACTTTTGTAATATTAATTATTATTTCGTTATAATTAATATTTTTCTATTAAATAAATCCTTTAATGTAAATACAAATTTTATATTTTTTTAATTTTTTTATAAACGTATATTTTTTTAACACTTATTTAACGTTTATTAAATACCCATAATCCTTATTATTTTTTATAAAATAAAAAATTTTACGTTAAAAATTTTTTTAATTTTAATAAAAATAACTTTAAACTACATTTTACATTTTAAGTTTTTCATTATTTCCTTTAATAACAAACCGTTATTTATTATAATATATAACTTATAACCGTTTTTATCATCGACATTAATTAATAAAAAAAAAATACGGATACGGATTAATTAAATTATTTAAATTATCGCTTTTTTAAGTTAAAATTAACTTTAACTTATATATTAATTTTAAGGTTTTATCGGGGGTTTCCAAAATATATAATTTAAAAACCGTTTTTTTTAAGCGTCCTTTTTTAAACTGAATTTACTTAATTTCCCAATTTATATCATTTTTTAAAACGACGTTATAATTTTTATTTTGCATTTTAACGCCTTATTTTTAACCCTAATAATATTTTAAACGTTTTTATACGAATTACGGAAATAACCGAATAATATTTTTTAGGTTAAAAAATTATTTTAATTTTTCCAAATTTTTATAAATAATAATATATAATATTATTAATAATTTATTACCTTTTAATAATTAAATTTTATAATTATATATACCTTAATAATTTATTAATATTTTTTTTATTTTACGGATGATTAACTTTTTTAACCTAATTTTATAATTTTTATCAATTAATATTATATATTTATTACCAAAAATGCGAAAATAATTATTATTAAATTTATAAAAATTATTAAGTTTAAATACGTTTTTAAAATATTCGATTAATATTATATCCTTTATTATTAATTATTTAATTCGGTTAATAATATGCGTTATAACTTTTATTATAAAATTTTAAAAATATGTTAATATCCTTATTTACGTTATTATTACGCGTATTTCGTTTTAAAAAAATTATATACTGCGTTTCGTAATTCCGTTTTAATATTAATTATAAGCGTTAAAAATTACCAACTTAATACTTTTTACCGCGTAAAAGTTTTCGATTTTTATTACGCTAAATTCCTTATTACTATTAAAACATAAAATTTGCATTTTTTTTTTACTTTTTATACTTAATAATAACGTTTCCAAACGCTTAATTATTCGCGTAATATACGTATATAAGTTTTTTTAAATTTTATCTTTAATCTTAAATAAGTAATATTTTTTATAACGCGATAAATCGTTTATAATAAACCCGAAATAACCGTTATTTTCGATATTAATAAATTTAACGGTTTTTACGTTATATTAAATAATTTCCCTTACGTAAATTGCTTTTTTTTAAAAATTAATAAACGGTATTTTCCGTATTTTTTTTTATTATAAGCTATATAAAACAACGATTTTATATTATTAGAGTTTAAATTTATTTCCGTAAATTTTTTGATAATTTAAATTAATCGTTTAATGTTAAAGTAGTAAAAACGGCAGTACTAAAAAATGATTTTTTTCATAATTTTGTTAATCATAAAAATCTTACCGTCCTTAAATATTTCCAGAAAAATTACCCTTAAATCGTTAATACCGTTATCTTTTTTACCGAATGCCCCCCCCCAACTTATGTCCCTATTAATAATTATCGTTTAGGAATTCTGGGCCCTTAATAATAAATTTTAGCTTCCCATAAAGCCACAAAAAGAATTTTTTCCGGGAAACGTTAATAATTATTAATTTAATTCCATCAAGGCTAACTAAAATATTTTTATCCAGATAACCTCCCTTTTTATAAAATATCTTTCCAAAGAACACCTTCAGCGGGAAGTCGCTAATATGTAACGTGTACTTCACTGTAATCTTATTATTTTCTCCATGGGGGCCTTTTAAAGGCCACTTCATAGTACCGATAAAAATGGCAGCTACAGGTCCTCCGCCTGTCATGATGTGAATTCCCTTGGACCTGATGTCCAGTATCGAGTCTCTCTCGAAGTCGCTGATATTGTTGGTTATATTGACGTTCGCTCCTGAATCCCAAAGTAACTTGTCTCTATCGTCTTCCATGGATGAGTGCACATGCAACAACATGGCGCTGCCCACAACAGGGCAGTCAGCCACCTGTGGCTTAGTGCGCTCAGTCACCTGTGGCTCAACGCAATCGGCCTCTGTGACTTCAGGGCGCTCAATCGCCTGAAGCACAGTGCTCTCGGTCGCCTGCAGCCGTAGCTCAGGACAGTCGGTTCCCTGCAGCTCAGGGCTCTGAGTCGCCTGTAGCTCAGGGCGTTCAGGGCTTTCAGTCTCTGTGCAATCAGTGCAGTCAGCTGCTGCAGCTTCAGTTGCTTCAGCTGCTTCAGCGCTCTCGAGCACTAAAGCTACGGTGGAGTCAGCCTTCTGAATCATCTCATCATACCACCGCATGAGGTCCTGAAGCTGCTGATCGTCGATATGGGCGCTGAAGGTCTTTCCGTCTGATCGGTACAGGTCTCTCAGGCCTTCAGGGATGAACTGCTCCTCGCTCTGACCACCGCCACGGGTGTTGCGAGAGCTGTTGCTTCGGTTGTTCTGACTGCTGTTGCCATTGTTGTTGCCCTGGCCACTATTCTGACCTCGCTTTCCTTTCTTGCCCTTGCCGTTCTTGTCCTTCTGTGGCTCAGGGCAGTCCTTCGCCATGTGCCCATACTTGCCACAGTTGAAATAAAGTGGCTGCCCATCCTTATTCCATGCGGGCTTGCCATCTCGGGTATTTCCCTTGCCCTTCCGGGCGTTGGCGGACCGTCCGTTGTTTTTCTTTTTGTTGGATCGGTTATGGAATTCGCTGTTAAAGTCGTCGATCAGCTGCTGGAAGGAATAATCCGTTTACCGTAACATTAATTAAATAATCTTATACCAATTATTAACGCGGTCCTTCATAATAATAAAAAACATAATAATTTATTTTTCCGTTTTAAGTTATATGCCGCAACTTTTTACTTTCCGGAAAAACTTTTAAAATTTAATAATAAATTATATTAAATTTTTTCCGTTGTAAGTAACTTTATTAAGTTTTTTTTAAAAAAACTTTTACCAAGACTCACTTATCGTTACGTAAGTTTTTTAAAATATTTTTAATATTTTCGTACTTTTCTTAATACTTATAATTAATTTTAAAAACGCTTTTTTGTAAATTTTGGTAATAATTTTCGTTAAACGTAACTAATTTAACTAATTTAATTTTATTCCGTTTACGTAATTAATCTTTTTTATTATAAAACTTAAAGCGTTATTTCAAAACTTTTAATTAATTTAACTTACTAAATAATTCTTTTTATCCAAAAAAAAATTAAAACATTTTTAACGTAATTTACTATTTTTATTACTGGATTTTTTAAAGTTCTTTAGATTAAAACCTAATTCGCTAAAATTATTTAAGCTATTAGAGTTATTATTAGGGAAATTATAGCGGTTTTTTTTTTCTTTAGGGAACCCCTAAACGAATCCGAGAAAGAATTATCTAAATCATTAGGGTTATTACGTGCCACTTTTTTTCCCTTGGGTGGCTTGCTTTTCTGTCTTTTTAGGGGGTTCAAGGGGTTAGGCTTTTCTGTGGACCACCTCCTAGGCTTCTTTTCGCCTTTTTTTAATAGGTTAATCTTTTCCATATCGCTTTTCAGGGCGACGGGTACTTTTTTAAAGCCACTTACCTTAACCTTAAGTAATAAGGCGCTTTCTAACACCTTCGGTTATATATTAATATTACGCGAACTTTTGGAACTCCGCATCTTTTAACGTTAAAATATATCTAATAGCTAAATTATTACATTTTCGAACCGGTTCATTATATTACCGGTTTTTTAGTTTTAAAACTTTAATTTCCTAACCTTATTTTTAATTTGTTAATACCTATTTTTTTATGCCTTAACGTCACGTTTAATACCGTTTATGTTAATACTTAAAAAGATATAAAACTTATTCAAATTATTAATAATTTGCTATTTCTGGATAAAAGTTTTATATCGCTTATTTTTTAATTATTAAAGTAATTAAGTTAATAAGGTACTTTTTAAAAACGCCCCGAAAGTAAGTTTTTTCCCTACCGCCATACTTAATATAACTCCTTTTTTTTCCTTATTATAATATTTTTCATCCTAGGGAACGTTCTTATTTTGGGAAAATCCTTATTAAGGAAAAAAAAATAAAAGTTTTAATAAATCGTTTTACTTAATAAAAAATTACCCGAAAATTAATTACTTACTCGCTATCGTTAATTACCAAACTTTTTATTAACTAAACGATTCGTTTTGGAATTTCGCGTTTTTTCCGTTAATTTAATTTTGCAAATAACCATTTCGTTTAACGTATTAAGTATTAATCAATAACCAAAAAATGCTACTATATTAGTAATTACAATAATTAAATATAATAACCTAACGCAAACTATATGTTAATATTGCTTTAAACTACAAACGTTTAAGCCAAATTTCTATTACATATCCAAATCCATGCTCAAAAAGCTTCTTCCAAACAAACGGTATCCCAGGCTGCATCCTACAGCCTGACCCACCAGCCGGGAGCACCTCAAAACACCAACTGCCGACAGAAATAATAAATACGTTATATTCGCTTTAAGGTTTTGTCAATCTCTAAATATCCATATAATTAATGTTAGTATATATCTCGTACTAGGTTCTCTTAATAATTTTTTGAACTTATAGCCTATCTGTTTTTTCTAATCAATTATCGTTATATATTTTAATTTTCTAATGCATATCTAAAGGCGCTATCCGTATTATTACAATATATTATAATTTAAAATATCCTTTCGATATTTTGTCAAACATTATCTGTTAAATCTTAACCTTGGGTTTTGCTAGGTCTAATTTTCGGCTAATCGTATCTACTTTACCGTTTTCTAATCCTTTACAGTAAATAATAATATAATCGAATTTTGAAAAATATTTTGCGTAATGTAACTATCTTCTTACTAGTTCTTTTCTAATGATAAAATAAGAAATATTTTTATGGTTGGTATATACCTTAATTTGATATATATTACCTTTAAGATATTATCTAAATTCCTTAAAGGTTTTAACGATAACTAAAAATTCTTTATCGTAAATAAGATAATTTAACTCGGCTTTATGTAATTCATACGAATAGAAAACGATTGGATATATTTTTTTTGTCATCTTTTTGGTTAATTACTGCTCCGAATACAAAATTTGATACTTTTATTTCTAATTCGACGGGTTGTTAAAAGTCGTACATCATAAAAACAGGTTCGCTGATAAGGGGCGTCCTTAAGTTTTTGGAAAACCCTTTTTATTGCAGGTGCTTATAAAAATAATCATTCTTTTTTCGTGATCTTTGTTAATAATATCGCGATTTTATTAAAATATCGTATAAATTTTCGATAATAATTAGCGAATCCGAAAAACGTTTATATTTTTTAATATTGGTAGGTATAACCCAGTCCTTTATTATGGCGATTTTTTAAGTCCATTTTAATATATTTTAAGGTAATAATATTCTAAGAATTCCATTTCTTAAATATAAAATTTGCTTTTTTCTGCGTTAATTAAAAAATTAGCATTTTATAATGCTTATAAAACCTTATAAACGTATCCAATGTATTCCTTTTCTGTTTCCAAATAAATAAGGATATCGTCGAGGTAATAAATTATAAAGATGTTAAGGTATTATCATAATATATAGTTAATTATCCGTTAGAAGGTTGCTGATACGTTTGTAAATTCGAAAGGTATAACTAAATATTCGTATAATCCGTATTTAGTTTCTCCACCAGGCCCACGGAATACCTGAATTAGCTAGAATGTCAATCCTTATACAATTTGTATGCAAAGTAATATTATTAATTCTTTTGCTATCTCCCGTTACTTTTATTAGGATTTAGGCTGTTGTTAGCATTATTAAAACTAATCCGCCGTTCGAAGTATTAGCGAAGTGGTATAAAGGCGTTGCCTTTTTATATACTAAATATAATCATTTAAATTCATTTGTTTATCTTTTAATAGCTTCAAACGGCGTTAAATTCGCGTTAACAGGAAGGCTTGCAATAAAAGGCTTACTTAAGCTGCTACCCGCGTTATTTAAACGACAAATAGATGATGTATTTTCCCATACAAATTCTATAGGCTTCTACGTACTAGCTTCATAAGGTAGGTGGTGGGTTAAGTGGAGAAACTAACATTAATTACCCCTGCGTATTGTAATCCCAGATCAGGGACCCCTGCAGGGGCCTGCTGTCCCAAAAGTGGGTCTGCTTAAGCACCTCAGCCCAGGCTCAGCCCACCTCAGCCTGAACTCCGGCCCCCTCAGCCGTAGCTCAGCACCAGCTCAGCTCTGGAAACGGAAATGGATTTTGGTGAGCTTGAGTTTCGTGTCCGAGTATATTGGTATCCTAAGAGGTTCCATCCCCAACGCGGCAACAGCCCGGACCAGGACCTCATCGAGCAGATACCTGCGGGAGGGTCGGTCCAGGAGAGATGCATGAAACGAATGGTTCACTTCGATATCGATCCTAAGAACAGTATGACCTGCTTCCCTTCTTCTCGCCGTTGGTTGCTGACCTTCATCCAAGTCCTCATCGGTTCCGTGGATGATCCATCAGACGACCCAGGGAGCGAGCATCGTTTCGTCCCTCGAATAAAGGTAAGTGTGATTTACGAAGCTAGGATGTCCAGTTCCAACATTGTGACCAGATCGCGGATTTTGGTCTCGCAGATGAGGTGAAAACACAGAAAAGGGAGTAAGTGGGCTATCTACCTGAACGACACGAACAGGTGAGCTGACTGCAGTAGCTGCTACTATGTAAATCGGCGGGCGTATGGGAAAGCGGGATACTATTCTCCGGTTAGTCCATCTCGGCGAGACGTTGTTAGTTCGTCCGGCTATTAACATACCCAATGTTTAGGAGCAATTTACGCAAGACTGGGATACCTTGCCATTAAACCGTAATGGTACAACGTCTGTGAGGAGCCGGTCGCAGGAAACTATGGGCCCCCGACGAACGTTTGGCATGTCGGACTTGTAAGTGAGCCTGGGCTGCCACGAAACTGACAACTGGCGGGACTAATTCCTCAAGACAATGTTTACGCTCATAACTAAATGCTACCCGCCGCGGCCTCCTCAACCGGAGAGGATCCGACACGACGGGCGAGATATCGTAACATACGGCGCGCATCTCGACGAACCCGTCTATGCCACCGTTGACGATAGGCTGAGGACTTTGTTAAAAAGGTGCTTGAGTCATAACCCCGCCGACCGCCCGACGTTACGCGAACTGGAAAGGGTTGCTCGACAGAGGGTATTAATTGATATTGACCCCGGCGAGCACGACCCCGTGATCACCGCGCGGGTCAATAAGCTCGTGTATGACGCAGATGTGAACGGTGATGCTGGGCCAGCAGGAACAGCGAGAGCAGGACCGGCAGCCGAGGGAGGTGGTGACGATCATTCTAGTGATATATATAATTAAATAGACGACTATAGAATCTAGCACCATATAAGGCACCGGCAGGTGATGGGTAAGTAGATGTACGATGAAGAACTATGTGTAAGGCTCGCTCATCTGCTCTGTGGTTCCCTTTCCCCAGACTCTTGGATTCGTTTACCTGAACTCACACTGGAACAAGCTTCAAGGATTAAAAGGCTGACGATTCGGTTGGGAGCCTGAGCGTACGTATTTCCCGCCCTTGTGTAGTCAATCAAACTTATTGTTAAGACTTGGGCCAATGCGCGAGGGGGCATGCGATCAGGTATCGTACTCAGGAGCTGTCCTATGGGAATGTAGGGTCCACGCTGGTGTCCTACTATTCATGTCCTATTAATACTACAAATACTTCTCATCCTGCAACAATGTGTGCATTGCGATACCAGAATCGCGTCATTTTACAGCGAAACAAACTCAAGTACTTACGTCTCCGTCCTTTAACCCACTTCCCTCCGTCCTTTTCGGTCTCACCTCATGCACCGTAGAGGCTCCCGCATTAGTCACGCTTCTCACTAGCGCCCAGCTCAACGTCGGTTCTCGGCCAGAAATGGCTCAGGTCACCGACGGGAAGGCTGATGGGGATACGCATCTCCCCTGCCATAATGATGAAGCACATATACCATCCCAGCGACGCGACGACGAACAATATGGCTCCACCAGTCTGGTCGAGACGGTCAGCACCGCGAGCTTGGAGTAGTTTGTTCTTCGGGCCATACCTTCTGTAGCTTCAGCGCCGTTTCGTAGTCCGCTGACACGAGTTTCCAGTAAGCGCCTGCTAACACCCAGGTAGCGGTGGTGGTCAGGCAGAATATCATGGCGAAGACTACGTTGATCCTCAGGGTGAAGATGAAGAACGTTAGGAGCGCGAATCCCCAACAGACTAGGTATAGGGCAACCGCCGCATTGTACTCCGGCGACATCGTGCCTGTCGGGTCGGACTCTGTTATGTACGGTATCCCGAGTCCGAGAGTCGGGAGATGGAGGACGCCGAAAGAGAGCCAGAAGACGGTGAAGAGCCCCATGACCATCATCGGGAAGAAGTTACCCATTATCCACTCGAAGATCATGGCAAACAGAAGGAGCAGGGGGCCGGTGAAAAAGAAGATGCCCCTAGCAGTACGTGAGCTTGGAGGAGAGGGTGGGGGTCAACGCGGACTCCTTACACTAGGGGGGTGAGACCTTCAGCTCCTCCCCATCCCATTAACACCATAGCAAACGGGAAGACTGATAGTACGAAGCTTGACCATGCATGATCAGCACACCTGTTCCCGTGTTTCCATAGGGCCGGGGTACCTACCCGACAAAACCAAGCGGAGTGGGATTGGCGAACCGCTTAATATTGTCACCAACCCGAGGCACTTTCGGGGTGAGGTAGAGCTAGCAGGGTCAGCGAGTGCTTCTCAAGCCTTTGTAGAGAGGGAGAGACCTTTTCGAACAACTCGGGCGACATCGTCACGCCCGTGGTTGTCCGGTGCAATCCCTTTTCCTCATCCTCGATCATGGTAGAGGTCGCGATCCCCCCGTTCGACATTTTGAGCGCAGCGCGGCGATGTTCTGTTTCTCTCGACAACAAGTATAGGTCTTCTGCCGTAGGAGCGCGGCTAATGGGTTCCCAGAAGACTTGCGTCCTTTGGCAGAGCAGGCCGCTTGCCTTTTGTAGTTCGTCATATCAAAATATGCCGGCGCGATGCGACGACAGCGAGATACGCCTATATCCTAGTGAAGGCGGCTCCATTCCATCCGCCAGTTGCAGGCACCGTCCAGATAAGCCTTTTTTGCCGAAAACTTGCATTCCCGTCCCAAAGGATAGGGTCCGAGATACAACCCCAATCAGAATACTGCCGGGGTGGCAAGACCTGAGTTGCTATGCGGGGTACAGTTATATCACCGGACACCTAATACCAAGGGAGATAGATGGCATTTTCCAAAAGGGGCGATAACGAGGACCGGAACACCACCGAAGCTGGCGGCAGTTTTATTAAGCCTTAGGCACCGCTCGCTGTCATCGCGGGTTCGTGCATCAAGCAGCTGTTCGAGGCAGCATTGCAGAACCCTAAATCCTTGGCGTTACGACCCGAAGGCTGGGCTTTTGGAGAGCCTGAATTATTTCATTCAAAATCAGACGACGTGGCCGAGAACGTGACGTGAGGGTCTGGACCGCGGCTAATTAACATATATCACTGGAGTAGCCGAACTCACTACCATCAGCAGACGCGCTTCCCCGAAACGTCAAGATCGCCATTCAAAGATGCTACTCACACCTCCATAGGCAAACACTTGGGCATTTCGCCTATTAACCGCGGGCGATCTTCAGATCGTCCCTATTTGGCTGGCTTAGATCGAGGTGGATCTGAAGGGAGCCGTCTGCTCGGCTCGTTCCTACTCGGTTGCGACTCCCACGTAGAACAAGGGAACCTAGAACAAGGGGACCTAGAACAAGGGAACCTAGAACAAGGGAACCTAGAACAAGGGAACCTAGAACAAGGGAACCTATGTAGTAAACAATATTGTGCTGTTACTTTGGGGCCCCAGCTGAAAAGACGCCCATTCGCCAGTCTGGTTCAGCGGAGGAGCAATCAACGCGAGCCAAGCCCTCGAAACCACACAAGAATCGTAGTTCGAGAGCCTCAAGCATCCACCATTGGCTCGCCGAACTCGTCCCTTGTACGGAATCACGGCGGGGCAAGATAGCATGTCATCGACCGGCTAGAATGTGCGTCACCGTTCGCTGTCGTTAGTCATGCATTCTCACGTGCCGGCTCGGTCTTGTGCGTCGCCGCAACTCTCCTCTTGACCCAGTCGATACACGTAATTTCTTCGTGCTTCTTCCCTTCTTCTTCGCTTCTCATTCACCGACACAGCCATCCAGCACGCTACAGCTCGAATTGAGATTGAAGCTGAAGAAGAAAGGCATGCTGACACGCTCCTTGCCGCTCCAGTTCCGAGCCCTGTGCACAGTACTAACATACCTATCGTTGGTGATCCGTTGCGTATAGTCCGCAACACTAACCACAGACGCGCCCGGTATGGCCTCGGCATTGATCCACTGCCCTTATCGGTTCAGCACCTGGAGCCACCCGTTGGCGTCCTGCCATAGCATCGTGAAGAGTTGGAAGTCTGTACGAGAGCCGAACGAGACCTGCGACGTGGGATCAGTCGGGCATTTGGGAATCTCGATGAGCGGGCAGTAGTTCAATGTTAATGCCGCGTGAGGGTAACTGAACTTGTCGGCGAAGAAAGTCTTCCGGCAAGTCGAGGGACAGTGCAAAGATCTCGTCAAGTCTCCGCGCCGCCGCGAGACGGGATCGCCAGTACCTAACGACAGCTTCTTTGGAATGCGGCATGCTAGACGCGGCCACCCAATGGTAGTCCTCACATCGCAGGTGTCTCGAAACTTAGGGGGCAGCCGAGGGGTCCTCGGCGGCCGGGTCGAACCTGGGATCGTATGTCCCAAGAGTGGAGCTCTCGCGCACGTCAATCGACTCGAACGGATTAAGGCGCTGCGAGCCCGGCGGCTTATATCTGTTGAAGTGCTTAGACTTCGCGGAGTTGGCGCTCCTTTATCTCGTGCGGCCGGCGGGAGAAGCCGAGACATGATCCGCACGCGCCTTCTGTGACTTCGGAAGGGATGCCATGGCTTTTTATGTAGAAGATGCTGTTATTCGCGGCAGCGTCGCGAACCCCCTTAGCCACGGCCTGGCAGTCGGGTAGCAACTCGCTGATGCTCCCGCGATATCAATGAGGTGTATCTCGGCGGGGTCCGCATCACGGAGAGGTGTTTGCAGAACGATCCGATAAATCGGTCCGTTTCCGGATGCGAGCCGGAGCGTAAAGGTGGGTATCTCGGGTACCCCCAACGTTGGAGGGGTTGGGGCTACCTCGGTCGTCATGGCGGGAGTGAGTCAGAGCTTATTCATACGAAACGAGATGCAGCCTGGCGAATCGGTGCTGTTACTACCACGGCCGTTTCCGGGTCGGGGAAGGGGGATGATGCTGCTCCGCGCTCGTGCTGCCATGTCGAGATAGGGGGAAGATAAGCAGGATTAGCCAGGTACCGTCATCTTAATTAATGGTTCGCGCTATACCAACGCTACCTCATAACGCGGGGTAGCCCATCGGGTTATTTACCTTAATGGGCTGAGCTAATCGCGGCCCGGTCCGAAATCAGACGTCGTAAAATTCATACGGTGGTCGGTTTCTCTTCGATCAATACCTAACAAATGCCCTCCCGAAGGCGGCCCAGGACTTCCATGTCCGGAATCCGATCGTGCTTTGGCCATAAGGTTCACCCTACTCCTGGAATGCTCCCCTCGCCGACAGGCCAAACACTTAGCCCCGTGACGTATCTGCGAAGTTTGAGCATAGAAACGGGCTTGCACACCACCGTTATCCACAAGTACTACTGGTAAGAACTGTTAATACGGGCCTTGGAAAATGGATTGTCGAGGTCCAGACAAGAGATAATGTACCCGTGATGCTCTTAAATATCGTCTCTGAATAGGAGTGTTCTTAGGATGTGACAGGGGTGTGATTACTGTATTGGTATATTTGGTATGGCAATAGCGGGTGCCTCCTTGCCAGGGGACGTTGTAATGGACATATCCTCAGACCCAGGTGAAAATCATTGTAATAATCCTATATGTTCTACGCAACTAGCTACGAAGAGCTATCTTTCCAACAGACCACAGGCACCATGTTGCCAGACTCAAGCGGGAGGAAACCAGAGCAAAATCCAATACTGATACCGGATGGAGTATTAGATTCCTCCGGCTACAGCTCACTTTCTTTCTCGTCACACGCCACTTAGAAACCTCACAGTTATCTTATCCTAAGAGGGTACACACAACTATCCGCTATTCTCACCACCGAGTAGTAACGAGCTCCTCCAACAAACGCCGACAAGAGATCAAGAAGCATTGCTCACATCGTGACTCTTTCGGGACTATTCCCAATTGGCCTCGTCACCCTCCAGACCATGGATCCGCTTGTCCTGACGTTAGTGGTGAGAGGTGAAGAAGACGCCACCGTTGTCTGGTTGTTGTTTAGATCTCTTATGTGATCTTTTATATATGTAGCTTGAAAGCGAGCGCGTCGCTCAGAGGAGTAAAGGAGGTGGTCTATGTATTCTTGAGGTGTCGGCCTTGGTTTGGGGACTGTCTGTCGGGGTATATTGACCCAGGCGGGCATTAGGGAGACCATCAGGGGCTGGACAGATGGGACTTGGTAAGCTGAGGGAGGTGATGCTTTGGAAAAGAGCTTCTCTTTTTGCGGTTGGTTCCTTCCTCTCTACAGCCTTCCTTGGTTGACTCATTATCCAGTTCGTCCCTGTCGGAATACATCTATGACCATAAACGCCAGAATTAACACAGTTCGAGCGCCCGATCTTTTGCCAAAATCCAATAGTCTCACACTGATAGAGCGCCCCGCCGGGCATTTTGGGATGACACGAGAGGAAAAGCCCAAAGCCGCAGGTACTTGGGTGACCGTCTTACGAGGAGCGATTACTGCCTACTAAACCCAGAGTGAGAATGGCCAAGGACGCAACCAGTATTGTGGAGAACTCACAATCTATTTTGTTCTCTTGAGGTTCGGCATCCGCCCTGCGCCAGCGTTCCCTTCCTACGAAAGACTAATGTTGATGGACAAACTGCAAAGCTCACCACCACCACGATCGCTACCCTGAACGCGCCATTCGTATTGCTTCCATCTGACATCCGCCCCTGCTCGACGCAGGCTCTCTTCTCGCGATATTCGTCAGCCTACTAGTCGTAGAGGATTTTCTCCTCTTTCGATCTCGGCAACGCCAGAATAGCCACATATTAGGTACTCACACAAGGAGTCCACCATGAACAGCAGAGAGCCGAGGCGCGAGAATAACATGGATCCCAAGCCACCTTGGCATAACCAGCGCATCACGAACCATGTCCGGTCTTTTCCACTTATCCAATGAACTTCTCAATATGATCAGTGAAGCTTGCGGTCTAGACGACGCGAAGACCCTTACCCTCATCAGCAGCAAGCTCACAGACGTCGCTGTATGGAGGGTTTACCGGAATGTCGTGTTTAGGGGTCGACCAACAGTACTTTCCACCATTCTGAAATCCCTAGTTGAAGGAAGACCGGAGGGTAACCGTAGACTAGATCTGATAATCAACCATGTGTCGTAAGTTCCCTGTGGCCCCACCGTGGTCCATCGGTTTTGCGCTTGTTTTGGTTCTGGTTTCTATATATATCTCTTATGATATCACAGTTGCTCTCTCGTTTCCTGCCGCCGCTGCTGTTGTCTTTCCCCGGTTGCTGTAGTATTTACTCCACCGTTTCCATAATGTCGCGGTTCCCTTTTCACCCTTGTCACTCCATTGCCCCCTGTATAACGTTGGGTCGCGTATTCCCTTCGAATGGTGCTTAGTCTGTGTTGTCGCTCCTCGCAACGCGGGTTCCGTCCTCCACATGTTAAGACATAGTCTAGTCGGCTAACATATCGGCCGAGCATCCTTATATTGTTCGCCCCCTTCGGCTATCCGTTCTTCCAACCCGCAGATGACCTGGGGGCTGATGTCCTCGAGCACCTCTACAAAGTCGTGTCGTCCGTTAAAAAGCTCGATGAACTTATGCTGAACTGTTCGGCTCTGAACGAGCATCAATTAGAGCAGCTTCTCTGTTTCTTAAAAAGAACCCACAAAGGCCCCAAGAGAAGAGGCACTCAGGGTAAATTACGTCTAGTTCATCGATCGGTACAGGGGATCCAGGTCGACGGAAATAACCCAAGCATGTCAGCCCAATCACTTGAAGTCGCTATCTCTCAACAAGGCCATAGTCGAATTGTTCGTTGCGAGTCGGTGGAATGAGGGGATTCGACATCTTCACATCGGACCGGAGAAATTGCACCCGAGCGAAGGATGGATTAGCAAACACACCTTCGATCATATACTTGGGACGTTCAAGAACCTGGTGTCGCTCTCTGTCCAGGGGTCCGATGAGTCGCTAAAGGGCTGGGAGGATGATCACTTCTGGGTAAGGCTACTTGACAGAACATTCCAGGAAGTCCGTGGCTGATAGTGATTAATCAGCCAAAGCGCGCCCAATCGCTTCGACAGCCGGAACAGCTACGCTACCTTTCAATTGGCGTTGCAGACTACGAGGTTGCCGGTAGGGAGTGGCGCAAATGGTCCCATATCGACTACGAGCGACCGCTTCACAAATTCGTATATGCTTACGCCATGTTCATTCCGCGGCTTACACACGTTTGCATGAAGGGACCTTGGATGTACTGTGGGTCTCGGTACCGGATGGGGGTCGGGGGAGGCACGGCTTAAACGGACCACATCCGGATGGATACTCCTTTGACGGGTACCAGCTGGAAACCTGCAGCCTGGCAGGATACGACGAGATCAAACCGCGCATACGTAAGTTGGACTTCTGGACGGTGACGTCAGGTGCACGGCCCAGAGTCAGATGTTGATGCTCCGCCGGAACCGGTGAGCATGGGCGAGGGCTCCGGCCGATTCGGAGAGATGGATGTCATCCGTCGATTAGTCCATCACACCAGGCTTATGGCAAGCCTCTCCAGTCGCTTGTGTATTAGAGCTTTATAGCCCCCCGAAACCAAGATAAATCGATCGTTAACCCCAGTCCCGATGCCGACATGTTCGACTCATAACCCAGACGTTGTAGGTCATACGAGTAGGCTAAGGAGGTTAAAGTTAGTGGTTGCAGCCATGCCTGTACTAACGAAAGGATGCGATGGCCGTTACTTTTGGCGTAGCTCAAGGGAGAAACCCTGGAGGTTGTCTGGATGTACACCGGGCTGACCGGGTAACTAAGCCTCCTTGCCGTTGTTATAAGTAAAAGGTCCTGCTCCGGGATAAACGCGGTCCTAATTACCTAGCCAGCTATTGCGCTCCCCCGTCTCCAAATCTGCCCGCCGTCTCCTACCAATCTGTCAGGATTCTGGATTTGCCAATGTTAGAGACATCTTGCCTGTTACCTGCCAGGAGTTCGGAATATGAGCTTGCTCTGCTTTACTGCTGGAGTCGCTATCATACCCTATTCGCCTTGGCCAAGAGCTCCCATTGGCGGACCGGCCTCGGTTCCATATTTGTCAGCTAGATGAAGCCGTACGCACTCGCTCAAGAGGGGCACTCCGCCGTTGCCGCATCAAGGCAGCAGGATTAAAACGGGCTGCACGAGCCAACCCGAGGCCATGTCGCTATGTAACCGAATTAGCTTTCCGAGTGTTCAGACGGACGCATATCCCCTCCAAAGTTATACGGTCGAAATGACGAAAGAAGGATTGCGGTGTTATATCGCAAAGGGTAACGATATCATCTATTTAAGTTTCGTCCTTCAGAATGACATCAACTCCGGAGGCGCAGCAACATATTGTGCGGCACGGCATGCTCGAGTGTGGCCTAAGCCTAGGTAATTATGAGACAATCATAAGCTGGATTGCCGAAGTTGGGTGCATGCATACATAAGTTTGTAGGTGCGTACATAGTACGGTGCATAAACGGGAAGTATTAACTTCGTCCGTACAGGCGTAGCTTTACATACCTAGGTAGGTAGTGTACAGTTCCCGAGTCGTTAAGGGGGGACTTTGGGGGGATTTTGCATTGAACGGACCTTTAGCGCCTGCCATTTGGGGAAGCCGGAAACGTGCTAACGGTGGGGCGACTCCCTCGAGTTCCCCCCCCGACTTTTCCTTCTGATGTGCAACAAGGGTCGATTGAGGAGTCTAACTAGATTGGCATACTGGGGCGGCCGGAGTGGCGCATGCAGCCAGGCCCAGGACTAATGGTACCAGTACAGGTGTTGGCCGAACCTTCCATCCTCTGCACCCTGTGATCTAATCGCCAACAAGGGGGGCCCGAGGGTCTCTCCGGCTCTCCCTTCCACTCATATATCATCACGGAACCGCCAACCCTTTCTTTTCGTTTCCCTTCCATCATCACCATACGCAACCAGTATACATACATAGCTTTGTCTACCGTAACCCGAAGACAAAATACCAGTCGCCTTTCAATCTACCTTCCAACCTCACCACCCAACAGAAACAAACAGCCCGACGAATTCAAGATGCGCGTCCTCCCGACCATCCTCGCAGGCCTCGCCGTAGTCTCCGGCGCCCTCGCTGTCGATATCCAGAAGTCCGTCATCGTCAGCTTCCCCAAGGGCACCGACAAGAGCGTCATGGACAGCGCCAAGGCCGACATCAAGGCGGCCGGCGGCGTCATCACCCACGAGTACCAGCTGATCGAGTAAGCTCGCCTATCCTTACATTTCGCTTCTCGCTTCGGGGATCGGCAGCTGTGGATAGCCGGGACGCGGGATAGCTTCCGTCTGTGCCCTCCGCTTGTCGTATCCTCACGTGTGACGAGACGGCCTGGTGATATGTGCAAGGAGAGACCACCGTTGGGCTGGCTGACCGGCTGACCATTTTTCGCAGCGCCTTCGCGGCCAAGATGCCCCAGAAGATCACCGAGTCCGTGTCCGCCTGGAGCTCCAAATACAATGCCGTCGTCGAAGAGGACAAGGTGGTCAAGACCTACGAGGGCGGTCCGCAGTAGATCAATTTAGATGGGATACCCCGCGCCAAGGCCGGAAGAGACAATTGATGGAGATAAACGCTGGACGACGTCTTCGATACCCGCAATATCATAATACTACATACCCCCACGCGTACGTGCAGCGGACGTCTAAGCATCGAGAATAACGATAACGACAACACCGTCCGAGTTTCGGCGGCCGCGGATGGATGGTTTAGCGTCGCATTGGATGGAGTGGGCGTTATTGGAACGAACGGACGGTCACCCGCCACGGAGGGCCGCTTGTACTTACCTAGGTACACATGTCAAGTTATCGCAATACAAGTACATTTCGACCACTGTTTTCTGGACGACGCGAAACTGTTTGATCCCGGTGCATCGACTACCGGAGTATTCGTTCCAGCGCCATGGCTTAACGCTGAATGATGCCACGCCTACCACTGGTAGGCTGGCTGGTCGGGTCACTCGTGGTCGTGAGGCCGTGAGCACATGAGTATGGGATCAGGGCAAGTGTAATGGCGAGAGACGGCCTCCTTAAAGCGCCATCATGGCCGCAGTGTGTATGGCGAGATTCGCATGATGTAATTGCATGTCGTTCGTGGTCCTGCCTCATCGGGGCATGTTCCAAAGGCATGTTCCAGGGGCCGTAGTACCCTAGGTTCGAGTAGTCGAAGGGGGTTTGGTTTCATGGCCTGGTCTACTGCGTATATTGCATAGTCATAAACGGAGTACCTATCTCATGCGAGATCGTAGGGACTTCATCACAGCGCTACAATGGTTTAAATAATTCAACAGCCGTAGCAACCATATACCCCATCACTCCCCCTCCAAAACGTTAAAGCTGTCATCCCAGCTTCTTTCGATGGATGTATTGAGAGCTGTTGAGGGCTGTCCGAGCCTCCGGAATGCCGCAACCGGAAGATTGGACGTCTAGACGAACTATGAAAGCACTCGCCCATGACACTTTAGATGGAGTCATGCGTAATGACGAGGTTACATTGCCTTTCCGTCACAGACACGAAACATGTCCCGGTTATATGGGATGCATGCGACCCACGCGACGGCAGTGGTGTGCCTGTCGTGAAACTTACGAAACGGGGTTAGATAGTCCTTCACGAGCAGCGTACCATACGATGCCGACCGAATACATCCCCCATTATAGGTGCTGGCTAAATCTCTGAGCCTCATGATATCTACACAAGCTTTCTGCATCATAGTTCATAGACTAGAAATCCTGGGAAAGATGGCGTGAGATCTCTCCACCTAGCGGATGGGTAGGCTCGAACCTCGGGCTTTGTGATATCGATGACAACTCCCAGAGTCTGGGGGCTCTGGCTGGCAACGTCATTGGGCGTTCTAAAAGCTACAAAGACACGGGGCAGTACAGATGCAATTCACCTTTCGTCTTATCGCCAAACCCCACAATGAATGATGCGCTCACCAGACCTTCGGCTTTCTTTATTCTGCGCGAGTAGCTGCAGGTAGGCGGCCAAGCCAAAGACCAAATGGCGTGTAGTAGCACAAAGCCATGACGTCTCGTCTAGTCCTCGTACTGCATGTAGGTAGTTAGCCGAGACGGGTAGGGCCAGGCTGACCCGGAACCCTGGAAGATCTACGACAACGAGGACAAGATCCCGCTTATACACTTGCGTATGTAGGCATGGTGCAGGTAGGTAAGTCGAGGTATGAGGCGCATAACGTCGTCGTGGTGGTGGTGGTTGCTTCGGCATCCCTGAAGGGCAAGCGGGATTGGCGCTGCAGGGTTCAGTGGTAGCGCATTTGGTGGGGGCTTTTGTCGGCTCCCAATCGATAAGCTAGTATATTTTAGTGCCTAGCGCTACAGATTTAGTTACTGCATAGGTACCCTTATCCATTACCTGTTACATATCCGTTGCTAAGGCCCGTGTCTCAAGGAGGCGGATCGCATAGTGTTCTGTACCTATACTAGTATTGACTAACGTTACCTAGTAGTATTATTCCACTACGCTACTTGCTACCAAATCTTATCCATTCATTAAGTATTCCTTTTTGCATTGCCTCGACGCAAGCTTTGTCGCGTCGAACTGCTTCGGGTACCTAGAGCATCAGGCAGTCTAGGCGCATTCCCATTGTAAAGTTCGGGCATCACACATTTGGTCGAGGTCTCTTGTTAACGTGGCTGACTTTGGATCCAGACTGGGAGCTCCCCACGAGGACAAAAAGGGGATACCGACGGACGGGCAAACAATGCGCTTTATCGATTGATCAGTCTAGAGACAATAACCTCGTCTCCCATCAACACGCCCATTTATCTCGGCAGGAGAAGACAACGAACCTTTGAGCCAGCCGTGATTCGCTTGAAGGTCTGTCGCATTGTTCCCAGCCCATACTTCTTATAGCCCCCCCTGTCCCGCGACAGGACACGATGACACGAACAAATCCGCGCACATGCCTACGTTCTTCTCGACGAAGACGTCCACCCACGATCACTACCTGAGTCCCTGAATTGACCTCACACGGATCCCCAGGACAGACACGCACCTTCATGCTCGGCGACCGTATCCTCTTTTCGACCCTGCCGCCCCTTATCTCGAAACCGTCGCTAGCCGGGACGTATATACGAAAGATCGCCTCTTACACCACAAGACGGAATCATATCGCGCCACCGATTACCGCCGACCTAGTTAAACCGACACCGCCAGACGGACAGAGACCTCCAACGAAACAGTCGATATGTTGAGCAAGTTAAGTAATCCGGCCACGCAGGCCGCCCTGCTGGGATGGGTAGGTTATCGCTTCCGTCGCGCTCCCTCTTCTTACCCCCGTAGCGCGGTTACTAACCCGGTGTCTTACAGGCCGACAAGATGCTCGTCGAACTCGCCCCGCGGGATACCGACCTCAAGTGCAAGAGGGCGGAACAGCTATATGACGGCGCCGTCTTCTCCGTGCTCCTCGAGATCCTCGACGACGAGTACAACCCGTCCCGCCTACAACAGGCCCTCGAGAACCCCCCGAGCAACGCCGACGACCACCGGCCGAGAAATCTACACATCATCCACATGGCCCTCAACGACTACGCGAGACGGAAGTGCCCCAGGATCGAACCCCTGATCAGGAGCATCGACTTCCAGGCCCTCGGCAGGCATCCTACAAAGCTGGGCATGGCGGAGATCCTCACCGTCTTCCTCCTCGCCTCCGCCTGGAACGAGGACGCCGACACCGAGAGGGGGCTGCGGCCGATCCAGCTAATGAGGACTCTTAGCCAGCACCAGCAGATGGCGATAATGACCATCATCCAAGACGTAGACGCCAAGGTGAAGCAGGATGCCGAGGCGAGCGACGTCGACAACGACGCCAGTACAGCTTCCGCCAACGTCGACGACGACCTGGCCCAGGAAGCCGAGATCGCGCGCCTGCGATTCGAAGCCGACGACGCCAGGAGGCAGGCGGGGGGCCTGAAGATGCGGCTAGACCGCCTGCAGGACAACTACGACGAGCTGGTGAGGAAGCACGAGGATCTCCAGAACGAGAACGAGGACCTCCAGAAGCAGATCAACAACGAGCTGGGGAACTTCGACAAGCACCGCCTCCAGCGCCAGCTCCGCGAGAACGAGGCCCTCATCGCGAGCCTCGAGAACCAGCGGAACGACCTCGCCGACCAGAAGGAGCGGCTCGAGCGCGAGAAGGCGCGCCTGGAGGTGCAGGTCCAGAAGGCCGAGCACCTGGCCGACGAGAACCAGGAGCTCCGGTCCAAGAACGAGGAGCTGTCCAAGAAGGCCAACACGGCCGACAACCTGCGGAAGAAGGTCGAGGCGTACCGCCCGATGGAGATCGAGCTCAAGGCGCTCCAGAACGACAAGGTCGACGTGATGAAGGCCTACTCGGAGCTCGAGAAGGCCAACACCAGGATCGCCATGATGAGGCAGGAGCAGGAGGCCTACGCCACCAAGATGGAGGGCTACGAGATCGAGATCGCCGGCTTCCGGGACGAGAAGCAGTTCTGGAGGGGAGAGAACACCCAGCTGAAGCTCCGCATCCAGCAGCTGGAGCAGCAGGCCCTGAGCGACGAGCAGACGGTCAGGGACCTCCAGGACAGGGTCCAGATGCTGGATCCCTCGGCCGTCCCGGACACGCCCACGGCCGCCCGCCCGTCGCAGTCTCTCGAGGACGAGCTGCGCGGCTCGAGCGGCAGCGTCTCGATGCGCGACATCGAGATACAGCGGCTGCAGGCGGAGAACGCGCTGCTGAGAGGCAGCATCGGCACCGAGGCCGCCAAGGACCTGCTCCTGCAGGAGCTCGAGGAGACGCGGACCTCGCGCCAGGAGCTGCAGGACAAGTACAACGAGATGCTGGAGAAGTACACGGTCGGCCAGGCGCAGATCGACGCCCTCATCCTCAACATGGGCGGCGAAGGGTTAGTGGGCGCCATCGACGCCTGTCACAGGCTGGATCCCCGGATGAAGGTACTGATGAGCGACTATTTCAGGGACGACGCGTACTCGAACCTCCGGACCCAGGTCCTCGCCGAGCAGAACGTGAGCAAGGATCTGCGGAGACAGCTCGAGGCGGCGAGGCAGGCGCTCTCGGACAAGGAGAGGGAGCTGCTGCAGGCCCGCGGAGACTGTAAGATCATCCTGGCGGAGCTGCTGATGAACGACGAAGATGCTGACGACGAGGACAAAGTGAACGCGGTCGAGAAGTCGAGCCAGGAGGCCCTCGAGGAGCTGAAGAAGACGGACGGCATGATCGCCGTGAGCCTGCGGGCCGAGCTCGACGCCGAGAGGAAGAAGAGCAGGTCGCTGAAGGAGGAGGGCGACAACTTCCAGAGGCAGCTGCTCACGGCCTTCATCGAGAAGGACCAGCTCCGCCGCGAGGCGGAAGAGGCTAACCGGCAGCTGCAGGCGGCCGCCGACGGCCAGACGCCGAGCACCGAGTTCATCAAGCAGGGCGAGAAGTTCGAGAAGCTGCGCGTCAAGGCCAAGGAGCTCAAGGAGGTGAGTGCTTCAAGATCTTCTACTTCCGTCGTCACGGCCAACCCGCCCCCTTCCATCGTCCCGCCCCGATCTCCGGGGGGGCCGCCCGAGTCTCCCATCAGCGACTGGAGCGACGACGAGGATGACCCGGATGCGGAGGACGACGCCGGCATCGGAGGGATGAGGGTAGAGATCAAGCGGCAGTCCGTATGGGACGTCCTCGTGCCTCGCCTCTCGTGGGGTCAGGGCCGGACATCGCAACGTCCCCAATCGGGCTTTCACCCATACCGCATAGACGGGAATGGGTCGTTTGGGCTTCCCCGGCACCCGGTCTCGGCGGCGGCGCTGCCCGGTGGTAGTGCCACAATGGGCGGCTCGTCCCCGAGGCCGCCGTCGCGGCAGCGCACCAGTTTGGAATCCGTGTCCCTATCCCCCCCGCCCGTCCCGAAGAGCAGCGGTATCGCGGGGGCTAGCGCGGCGCCTAGCAGTATATCGAGGGGCAGTCGCCTCTCTATTTGGCAGGGCGTCGGTGGCGGAGGCCCTAGGACTTCTTGAAGCGCTTAGCCTCGTGGTACCGCCCGTGGCGACTGCTCGCAAACCCTTCCCGAATCGTCTCATTTCTTAATACAGAACCCTTGGGAGGATGTGCTGCTGACCGGTTGATTTCGCACAAGCAGCAGTACGATAAGCTTGAGCTCAAGAACCGCGAACTCGAGCGCACCCTCAAGGCCGTCAGGGCCGGGACAGAGGCCGGCGCCCAGAAGGTACGTGCAATCTGGTTCTGTCATGGTCGGTTACGTGCCGCGTCCGACATCGGCTCGGACCAAATATATCTGGTGGATCTGAAGTTATATCGCAATGTCGCATACAGAATTGCTTCTTGTCTCACTTGGGGTGTTTCCTGGACTGCGTGAGCTATCTGACATGTATCATTTTCAACTTGTATCTGTCCCTCGTGAATACCATCACGATGGTCACGGAATGGGCCGCAGTCTCCGACGCGGCCGCGGAAGTTCCTTTTGTCTACCTACTTCATCCGGCTCGATCAACGGTGGGATGCAGCGCAACCGACCTGCGGCTCAACTGACACGAAAATCACAGGCCCAGAGCGACCAGATCATCAAAAACCTGCAGCGCGAGAACGCCCTGATCGCCACCGCCTGGTACGACCTCAACTCGAGGCTGCAGAGCAACCACGTCGTGTTGCAGCGTAGGCAGGATGTCCCCAAAAGCTGGCTCAATAGGCAGAGGGCCATGGTTAACGGTGAGTCCCCTTTCCTCCATCATCAAGCCCTCCCGGCATCTCCTAAGTGCCGCCTGTGTGGAACCGGAGGGCGATATTTTATTGGCCTTTCGTCGATGCTGCCTATGGGGTGTTCGACGTGGTGATGAACCATCCGATCGGCTTTCGATCTCCCGTCGCTTAAGCATCTTTTGTTACAGTGGTGCCCTTGCTGCATCCTCTTTGGCCTGTATTTCGAATGGGAAAGCGTGGAAATCAGGGCCACATTTTCGCGACAGGGCGATGAGACGTATCGGAAGCTGACAGAAGACCGCAGCTACGCCTAGGAGGTAGGAACTCCCGGCATAACCGCGTAACCGAGAACGATACGGAGCGGTGTCTGCATGCTCTCTTCGATATCGCTATATGTGCATACGGGGCCTGGAAACTTCGCTAAGACTTCGAGGCTGTGCGCACGGGCGACGGGTTGGGACTGTCCGCCCGCAAGCGGCCACTTCTTCCCTGCCATTCCTCCGAAGAACTTCGTCCTACTTATATGCAGTGCTGGCGTCGCCCGCCTATCGCCCTCACTGACCATGTATCTTATCCGAACCCTCGGGGTGTCATATATAGACTTAACAAAGATCCGCACAGCTAGACGAGGGGTTGGGCCGCCAGGTCACCTACCGGGATCGGGTAGATAGACTCCGGTAAGAAGGGAGCCCTCTCAGCAGTGACGAGCAGGGGGCGGCTGGAAGGACTCCGTGTGCGCGCACATTCGACAACATACCTGTTAGGCGCGGAGGGCAATCATATATACCCACTTAGTTTAGAGCTCAATTTTTTTTAAAAAAAATTTCATTCTGCATCGTTGGGCGAGCTACAGAGCTCGGTCTCTCTTATGAGCTATGCGAAGTACTAATTCATCATGTTATTGTACGGCGAGCTACCAGTGTCTGTATCATAGGGTTTTGATGCGAGAGTCCTCTGGGAAGTGGTGTTGGAGATTTGCCCGTGGACATGGGGATCTCCAGACTGGACCGGGTGGTTTCTACGGCAGCGGCGGGTCCCGCGGGAAAGGGGGCCGATACAAGTCGAGGTTTGAGCCGGCGTGCAGAACCCGAGCGGTCGACTTCCCCTCTAGAATTGGCGTTGAAAATGGATCTTCGTATTCGGTCTTACAGTAGATCTCGAGCAGGCCAGATCAAGCTACGCAGGGTAAAACGTGCATCTTGTCTACTGTATTTCAACTCGCGAGACATCCGCAATGCCTCTCTATGCTACCAAGTCCCGTACGACCCCCTCCAGCACCCCATTTTCGAAACGCCGCATCACGTGTCCTCTCCACCTCACGGCAACAACCTCTTCGGCGTCCTCGGGAAAAAGGCCGCGAGCTGGACGCTGGGCAGATTGAGATACCACGCGACCACGCGATCGAGCCCGATACCGCCGCCGCCGTGGGCGGGACAGCCGGCCTGCCGGAAGACGTCGACGTACTCCTTTATGCCGGGGCTCGCGGGGTCGATGCCCTTCTGGCGGATGCGGGCCTCGAGCTCCGCGGGGTCGTGGATGCGCTGGCCGCCCGAGAGGATCTCCTGGCCGCGCATGAAGAAGTCGTAGGCGTTGGTGACCTTGGGGTCCTCGTCCGAGAGCTTGGCGTAGAACGGCCGCGCGCCCTCGGGGAACCGGTCGATGACGTAGAAGTCGGTGCCGAACTTCTTGCGGACCACGACGCCGAGGGCCTTTTCCTGCGGCGTGCTCATGTCCTCGTCGTCCGACACGTTGCGGAATTCCTCGGGGCCTTCCTCGCGCAGGAGCTTCTGGGCCTCGGCGAAGGTCAGGCGGACCTCCTTGCCGTCTTCGGGGAGGAGGAATTCCTCGCAGGGGTAGACGGAGCGCACGAGTTCGAGCTCGGCGGCGCATCGCTCTGCGGGGCCTCGTTAGCGAAGGAGCGTGACCGTGAGAGCCCGCGGAGGAACGCGTACCTTTTATGCCGCGGAAGATATGCAGCAGCACACCTTCTAGCATAAAGATGACTTCTCTATAGTCTTCCTTAATCTCCATCTCCATATCGAGACCGGTGAACTGTGTCTCGACATCAGCGACTATTGCGCAGAGTGGGAGCGCGGTACCGATGAGCTCACCTCGGTCATGTGCCGCGGCGTGTTGGAAAGCTCAGCCCTGAAGACGGGGCCGATGCTGAAGACGCGCTTCCTGCCGCCCGCGATTTCCATCTGCTTGTAGAACTGGGGGGATTGGGCCTGCGGCGGCGGTCAGCAGACATACGACGCGGACTAAGAGCGTTCAGGCGGGGTGCCGGCTCACCAGGAAGGCCTCCTTGTCGAAATAGGGCAGGCGGAATACATTAGCACCTCCCTCCGAGGCGGCGCCGATCAGGCAAGGCGGCTCGAACTCCTTAAAGCCGTGCGATTTCAGGTAGGTACGGAACAGGTCCTTGACCTCGGCGCGGATGTCGGCGATGGCCTGCTGGACCGGGGAGCGCTTGTGCATAACGATGTGGTTGAGGTGAGTCAGCATGGACGCGGCGGGGATGGCGGTGGCGGCCGGGTCGGCGACGCCGAGCTTCTCAACGGCGGCCTCCACGGACTTGTCCGGCTGCGGCTCCTCGTCGCTGAAGTTGGTGACGGCGCGGTTGGACGCGGCCAGGGTCATGCCGAGCACGGTGGGCGCGGCGGCGAGCACGAAGCACTTGGTGACGTGCAGCTCGTACTGGGCGACGCGGCAGCTCTTGACGGGCTCCAGCGGCTTCTGCACCGTCGCCTCCACAACCACAAAGCTCTCGGGGCTGATGCCGGCCACCCACTTGACCATGGGCCGGCTTACCGGGGCGCCCTCGGCGCTGGCCGTGAGAACCCCCTGGATCGTCCAGGCCCCTTCCTCGCGCAGTTCGACGAACGCCATCTTGGCGCTGCGGCGACCAGTCAGCTAACCCGGCTTCGAATACCGAGACGGAAACGCGACGATGACACGAAAGAAGAGGGGGAGCGAAGGTAACGAACCCTTGTTGGCGTGCGTTCTGGATCCAGGCCCTCAGAACCACGGTCTTTCCGACATGCGACTCGTCGAGGGACTTGAGGTTGATCTCGGCAGCCTCAGACGACACCTGGACCTTCTTCCCTTCCTTCACGTTGCCGTAGTTGTCCTTGGCCAGGTCTTCGGTGGGACCACCGCCCTGGCCGGACGCGGCGGCGGCGGCCGCACGCTCGGCAGCCTTCCGGGCCTTCTCGGCCTCCTTCTTCGCCTTGGCCTCGGCTTTCTTAGCCGCCTTCTTGGAGGTGGTGGCCGCGCCTTCCTCGCCGCCCTCGGCAGCGGGCGCCGACCCGGACTCCGGGGCCGGAGGCGCTTCTGCGGTTTTCGATTCTTCCTTCTCGGCCATAATTAGTTGCTGGTTACAACGAGACGACAGCGAAACGGTTTAGGCCGAGATTATCAGTGTGGCATGTGAGTCAATCGTCGCTTCAAAAGTTTTGGCGGGGCAGGCGAGCTCTGCATGTGTATGCGATGCGGGGCAGTCTTGTTACGTAACAGGGATAAAATATTCTAATCAAGCCCATAAACAGCAGCTTCGTTATTATATTTTAATCTTTTTATTTCGTCAAGTACCCATTCCGTTTAGGTTTACCATTTTTATCTTTTTATTTGTTTATTGTTTTCTTAAAAATGAAAAGAGAGCTCATAGTATATACGATTCAGAATGTGTTTGATATATAGAATTCTCCTTTTTCAAACTCTGCTCCTACTTTAAACAATTCGACATCTTTGCTTAAAATATTTGTACGACTAGGATACCATAATGGATTACTATATACCCGTCCCTGCTGGCTAGTTTGGCTTCGGCTAGGACCGACTGAGCCCCGGGATGTCTCGTGATGCCCAAGCTAGGGATAGCCGTGATCAGTATAGCACACGGAGGTGAGAGTAAAAGCCAATGCCAACGCATGGGTTGATGACCGTGCCTGGCAGCACCGACATGAGCTGCTGCCCTAGAAAGGCGCTTTCCCATTAGGCGTACAGTTAGTGGTCCGAGATTCCCCCTTTTTATAATCTCATACGACGAGGATAAGAAGTGACCAAGTAGTTATGGTCCGGCAAATGAATGGAGGATTCAAAATGTGGTCTTTTCAATCGCCTAATTAACTTAGGTGGCATGATATATGCATACACGGGACAGGCCTATCTTGCACAGGGAAAAGGCATATGATACAATTCGCGTCGCCTCGTCACACGCATCACACCCCCCCTTCCGCCATGTCGCATCAATGTCAATCTTCCCGGAATCGGCGAGTCGCTCCCGAGGTAATGTCGATTCGCATACCCAAGAGGCTGGCCATAGCACCCCATTGAGATCGACTCGGCTTTGGCTTCGGCGCTACTACCCTGGCTGGAACCTCTCGATCGTATGACCAGCGTTATGCACCGGTCACCGTCGATCGCCAGAGACGCCTGGGCAGCGAGCCTAGGTGACGGCCAACGAGGTTAATTGCCCGTCAGCTTGCTAAGGATGCCGCTCTTGGGCTTCTGGCCCTCGACGACGCTCAGCAGGCTCTTCCAGACCTGGCCGGGCTCCTGGCTGGCGTCGATGCCCTTCCAGATGCCGGTCGTCTTGTAGTAGCTGACGACGGGTGCCGTCTGAGCGTGGTAGGTGACGAGGCGCTTCTTGAGGGAGTCGGCGTTGTCGTCGGACCGCTGCACGAGCGGCTCCCCCGTCACGTCGTCCTTCATGGGTTCCTTGGGAGGGTTGAAGGTCTTGTGGTAGCTTCGGCCCGAAGCCGGGTGGACGAGACGACCCGTGATGCGCGCGACCAGAAGCGCGTCGTCGATCTGAAGCTCCACGGCGTGTTGCAACTTCTGGTTCTTGTCCTCGAGCATCTTGTCAAGGGCCTCGGCTTGCTTGACGGTACGAGGGAAGCCGTCGAGGATGAAGCTGTGGCGCGGGTTAGCCTTAGAAGATAGACGCAGAGACGATTACAGGGAGACGGTGAGAAAGGGAGATGGGGAGGAAGAGAGGGGGGAGGAAGAGAGGGGGGAGGAAGAGAGAGGGGAAGAGGAGACGGGGCATAGAAGCGTACCCTCCCTTGCATTCCTTGTTGTTCTCGAGCTCCTCCTTGATCATGCCGACGACGATCTCGTCGCTGACCAGGCCGCCGGCATCCATGATCTTCTTGGCCTCCTTGCCCAGGGGCGTCTTCTTGGCGACTTGGGATCGAAGCATGTCACCGGTGGCCTTGACACGCCAGCGTCAGCAGCTCAGCCCTCGGTTACTTCACATGTTCTTCCGAGAATGTCAACATACCAGGTGGCAGCACGAGAACCTCTCCTTGAGCTTCGGTGCCTGCGTTCCCTTGCCTGTATATCGTGCACATCGCATTAGTCGAACGCCCTCGTTGTCTCGGTCCGGCAGAGACACGTATCGCGGCCGTAGTTTCCGGTCCCCGGAACCACGGCGGGATGAGAAGCGACATACCAGCACCCGGAGGCCCCATCAGGATCATGCGCAGGGCATCCGCGGGCGTCTTGGACACGGCGTCGCCGGATTGCCTCTGTTCCAGGCGCTTCACCCGCTCCTCAAGTTCGGTGACGACATTCTGCAGGCGCTTGAATTCCTCGTCGATGACGCCCATTTTTGAGATGATTTGCTGGGGTTCTTCGGGCCCGTACAAGGCGATGGCTCGATGAGGTATGAACGATTCGGGTGAAGTGGGAGGAGGGGGGACGAGAGGTGCGAGAAGAGGGTTAGAAGGGGAGAAAAGCCCGCTCGCCTGGTTGGGAGAATTGGAAGGTTGAAGAATAAAATCGGGATGTTGAAGCAGCGCCGACAGCACTTTTTGCGCGATAGCTGCTTGATTATTACCTCGAGCTACCTGGCCTTGCAAGGAGTAACGGCGCTACGGACAAATGCTTGCGAGGTCGGGATTTAATGCGCTGGGCAAAATTCGAATTGGCACGTCCTAGTGGCCGCGGTGCGCTAATGTGGAGAATTGCACCGAGGTCCTAGCAGGGTCTGGGACACTTTTCCCGGCTTTCCCAGTTCCCCCATCCTATAAAACCACATACACATCCTCATTACCTGCGTGTGCTGATGAAGCTGCATGTGCTCCGAAGCTATCCATGTGTCTACTTTGTCAGCCGGTGTGCTTTACAGCTACGTACATTTCTACATACTCAAGTACCTACCTACCAAGCCGGGTATTCGTTTACGTCCATAAGCCCGGTATCTCCGTTTCTACACAACGTACCTAGGCCCTTCATTGCGAGTAAGGTCCGGTCCGAAGAGATCTTCGGCGGCCTGGCAACACGTTCCTCCGGGACACATATTTCCAGTTTCCCTTCCGTCGGGGGCCGAGGTCCGAACGCCTCCACTTGAACATTTGGAATATTCATCATCCCCTCAAAAAAAGAGTTTCGGGATAGGATACACCCTGTGAATGTTAAAGTTCCGTGACAAGTTCGGGCTACGTACCTACACTGAATCGTGATTTCGAAACGTCTCTTCGGCTCTTATACGTCCCCCATGTAAACTGGAATGTTGGGCAGGTTCCGAGATGATGTACTTCGTACGTGACGCTACCTTCGATCAGTTGCACAAAGCAACGGACATACGGAAGCACTGATCGTCTTATCTTATCGTCATCATCTGGCCACGAGTACGATCTAGCTAAGTACTTCTCGTCTGCGAGGCGTCAGCCACGCCTATACCTTGTACAGCCACACCTGTAGCTCACCAGCCCCACCAGCCTCAAATAGCGGGACGGCCCATCGTACATGTAAGCTAATCCGCACTGGGGACATGGCTTGGCTTTGGGGGACACTGCAGGGGGAGGAAAGGGCCGCTGAGCTGGGCCAAGAATGGCAAGAAGGCAGCCTCATCATTACGACTGATAGACAGCCTTTCCCAAATCCCCCAATCGCTTATCGTCGTCTCGTAACGAACACAAAACCATCCCAACCCATCCCGTCTCGTCTCCTCTTTCGACTGGCCAGATAGTCTCCCGCACCGCGAACTCACTTATCTCTGAAACTGCGACGGAAAAGCTTGAGAGGAGACCTACAAAAACCAGACCAACCGCAATCATGCCCGCCACCACGGCCGAGACGCTGTCGTTCGTCAGCAGAAACGTCACCGTCGCTCCCCTCGTGCTCCTCTCCGTCGTAGATCATTACAACCGCGCCGCCAAGGGTACGAGGAAGCGTGTGGTCGGTGTGTTGCTGGGCCAGAACGACGGCAAGAACGTACGGGTATCAAACAGCTTCGCAGGTGAGCAGCCGGCCCCTCCCTGGCTTCACCCGCCGTCGTCGCACCGTCGTGGTTGACGATGCCACGGATACTTACGCCATCTGGCAGTTCCCTTCGAGGAGGACAACGATGATCCTTCCGTCTGGTTCCTGGATCACAACTACGTCGAGAACATGAACGACATGTTCAAGAAGGTCAACGCGCGCGAGAAGTTAATAGGATGGTACCACTCCGGCCCCAAGCTGCGCGCCTCCGACCTCGAGATAAACGAGCTCTTCAAGAGATACACGCCCAACCCCCTGCTAGTCATCATCGACGTTCAGCCGAAGGAGTCCGGCGTGCCCACCGATGCCTACTTCGCCGTCGAGGAGATCAAGGACGTGAGTCTATGGCCCGTAGCCGTCGCGGGGCGGCGCGGCGTGTCGAGGCGAGATGACTGACGAGTGATAGGACGGCACGACGACCTCCAAGACCTTCGTACACACCCCCTCGACCATAGAGGCCGAGGAGGCCGAGGAGATCGGCGTCGAGCACCTACTTCGCGACATCCGGGACGTGGCCATCGGCACGCTATCCACCCGCATCACAAACCAGCTGCAATCTCTCCAGGGGCTGCATCTCCGGTTACGGGAGATCCAGGCCTATCTCCAGAAGGTCATGGACGGCCAGCTGCCGGTTAACCACGCCGTCCTGGGCAACCTGCAAGACATCTTCAACCTCCTGCCCAACCTATCGACGCCCAAGCCGGGCGCCGAAGCGAAGAGCGGCAACACGAGCGAGCTCTCCCACGCGCTGAGCGTCAAGACCAACGACCAGCTCCTGGCCATCTATCTCAGCAGCCTGATCCGCGCCATCACCGCCTTCCACGACCTGATCGAGAACAAGATCCAGAACCGGCAGCAGCAGGAGGAGAAGGAGGCCAAGAAGGAGGAGGCGGCCGCGGGTACGAACAAGGACGACAAGGACAAGAAGGAGAACGGTGTTAGCGGCGCTTCCGGAGACGCGGCCGACAAGGGGGGCGAGAAGGAAAAGAAGAAGTAGCGGAGCCGGGGAGCGGTGATGGCGTGGGCTGTGATCGGGAAGAGAGTTACGTGCCGAAGGAAGCATGCCTCGTGTATTATACCCCCGACCCGAAGTGAAAGCCGGGTGTGGAGGCCAAGGTTCGTCGCGACCAAGTAATCTACAGAGCTCGATGAGGGCCCCTGGTACAGAATTGGATCGACTCATCGCGTCTAGCCGACCTTGCTTGTCTATGCGGAGTAATCCCGCCAACCCGCTAACCCTCGGCGGTCAAAGTAGCCGCAAGCCCGCCGTGCTTCCCTCACCTGTCCCGTGTATGGCTTGATTTCTACTTACTCATATTCTCGCCGCGGCTCCCGTCCCATGTCCGTAAGAAAACCTGTAACTCCTGTCACTCATAAACGCCTAACCTTCGTGGACCCTTCCTCATCCTCCGCCTTCCCGTTTGTGATGATCGGCCTTCATGGCAAACGTGTAAGTACGAGTGCCCGTTTCGCCGGTTTATCCCAGCCCCGGTCCACCTCAGTTCGTCCGGTAAGACGCAACCTTCCGCCGGTCTCTCCCCCGACCCGGCCTCGCTCGCCCAACCTCTCACCTAGACACGACGACCGCGCATCAAGCCTCCCCAACGAGCCCGGCCCCCTCCTCCCTACCCACCCGCCGTTCGTCCATGTACTCTCCCAACCCCAGACCGGCGAGCCGCTCCCCCAAGACGCAGGCGAGGAGGTGCTTGCACGCGGGAACACCGGCCGCGGCCCCCGTCCACATCCCGGCAGCGGCATCACCGCCCTCGTCATCGTCTCTGCCGTCGATGCTCAGCCCGCCGAACTCCCACTCCAGCCCGTCCTCGTCCCTGCCCGAGTCGCCGGGGTCCCGGGCGGCAGATCCCGGCCCGGAGACGGAGGGCGAGGAGGCGGGCTCGATGGCGTAGTAGTTGTCCACCCCCGCCGCCCGTCCCCGTTGCCGGGCCGGGCTCGGGTTTGCGTTCCGGGACGGCGGCGCCTCGAACGGATACGAGGCGAATGCGAACGCGGCGCACGTGCAGCTCCACGCGCGCAGGCGGACGACGTACGTCTGCTGGCGGGTGTTGGGCCTGAATTGGTGGTGGCCGCCGTGCTGTCGCCGAAAGGGCTGGGACGGCTGTGCCGAGCGCACGATGTGGAACGTGGGCCCCGATCCGAGACGCCGCCGGTTCGGCGGGGAGCGTTTATTTTCGCTGCGACCGTCATCGCCACCTCCGTCCCGGCCTGCTCCCGTCCCCGCTTCCGCGGCCTCCGCATCCATCGCCGCTAGTGACCGGGAAGGAGGTACGGGGTCCGCTTCCGGAGCCACTTGCCGTCTTTCCAGCATCGTCCCCGCCGCCTCCTCCGACGCACCCGCCCCCGATACCGTTACATTACCACTCGCTCCCGGTCCTGCTGACGCATCTACTCCCGCCCCTACGCCTCCTCCTCGCTCTACCACGGCCGAGGCTGCAGCCGTAGAAGCACCGGCCCCACCACTGCCGCCGTCGACGAAGACCCTCGTGACCAGCCGCCGATCCAGCACGTCCAGCGCCGGGAGAAGCACCGACGGATAGAGCGCGTGCAGCGTCGCCAGGAGCGCACGGTGCGAGGCGGGCAGGCGCCCCAGCGGGTTAGTGAGGGCCGGATCGGGCGGTGCCAGCGGTGCCGAAGCGAGAGTATTGATGAGCGATGTCAGGAGGGTGCGGGGTGCGGGGAGGGGAGGCGTAGTTGTCATCCTGTTTCTTTTGGGGTGCATGGCTGTAACGTGAGGTAGGATAAAGGGGCCGTCATGAGGGATGGCTGTGGTGATGTTGGGTATTGATGAGATGCAGAATACGGTATAAGATGTAGCTCGGACGGGATGTTGAGGTAAAGGTACTGTGTTGGATTGACTCTCGACACTGTGCGGTACCCCAGACTATATTTTAAGGGGGTCGCGATTACGCCGTATGTATCGTAACACGACCTTGTGTTTTTCATATGGCTTTTTCGTCAGCGCCGTATGAGAATAGCCCTTCTTTAACAAAGAGTTACAATAATCATACGTACAGAAGTTGATGCGAGATTCGTATTAAACCTGACTTTATGTGTACCTGCTGGTATCAAGACTATCTCCATAAAGGCATTATTCTTAAGATAGTAGATAGGTAGTTCTAGTAAACGTCCTCTTATCGAGCTTCTGGTTATACTTATTCTCCAACCTTCCTATCAGCTCCAGCCAGCCCCTTTAAAATGCACGTAAGGTGCGAACATGAAAGCAGCAACAGTCTTGTATTTAATTCTCTTGAGGCGATACAAATTTTAATAGTTGGTGCCGTATCCTAAACAAACCTAAAGCGTCATATCGACTTTTAACACCTGGAAAAATGAAGAAAAAAATTTAAAGATTATTCGACGGTTATCTTGAAAGTACGCCAATTTGTGTCAATGACCTGCAACCATACTGATCCTTGCTGTGGGGTTACATTGGGGGAAGACGGCGATCCGAAACCGATCAAATCTGTATTTCGAAACAGGGCTCGATATTATCCAATGTCGGGCCCGCCATAAGATCTGCATTCATCCGTAACATGACCCGGATCACTACAATAGCCCGGCTCAGGGGTCACTGACATTGCCCGACTGATTGGGGTAACGAACGACACAGCTCCACGGATGGCAGCCTACGACTGAGCGTTTCCGCATGACGAATTCGTCTTGCCCCTTGAACGGCCGCTGCATCATTCCTCCCGGTCTGCCGGCTAGGGCAGGCCTATCTCCTATGAACGGCACGCTGGAATTAATGCAGTACATATTAAGGACCACGTCCAGTTGCTATCCACGGTAACGGAGACCCCGGTCTTAATTGCACTATGTAGCCATGCTAAATATTTCGTGACCTTGATATTTATAGGAGCGGAGGGACCATAGGAGTCTCTGTTAAAGCTCTTTGCTGCCGGTCTCTATACTATAGCAGATACCTGGCTCCGAATTCCTAGCCCGCGCCATGAGGGTCGTACGCCTTTCCGCAGCGATACTCTTGGCGGCGCAGAGCCCCCGGGTTGCGGGCGCCATTCCGCATTGCCCCTATCAGGTCTAGGGTTTCCGGTCCCCACGGGCCTAGCGTCGTCGGCGACCGTCCGGATGGCCCTGGCGGAACTGACGGCATCGTTCGTCGAGCGCGAATCTGCCCCGGGGGCGAACCCGGAAGCGACGTCCTGATCGGTACAGGTGTTCTCGGCTTCGCCCGACGAGCCGCTGTGGGAGCACTACCACACAGCTCCCGGCCTCGGCGACACCACCCCCCGGTCAACGAGGTCGACGGAGACACCATCTACGGGCTGGGGAGCAACACCAAGATATTCACGATGCTCGCCTTCCTGCACGAGGCCGTGGAATCCTACCTAAACAACCCCGTCTCCCGGTGGGTCCCAGAGCTCGCGGACAGGGCGGCCGGGGACCCCATCTCGGATACGGACTGGGACTCTATAGCGCTAGGCTCCCTCGCGAGCCAGATGTCGGGACTCGTACGCGATTGTCAGTGATTAGGTCCCAGCCGCCACCGAGTCGGAGAGATGCTGACATGTTTCCAGATGCACACCTTAGGGAGTTGACCCAGGAAGTCGACTTTACCGATCATATAGCTATAGGCTTTCCTCCGAACGTTCCCATCCAAGACATCCCGTTTGCGGCGAGCGGAGGACCTGTGCAAGGGAAGGTACGTCCAGATTCTCCCCTGGAGGTCAAAGCTCCGATTTCAACCCGAGTGCTCAACCATGACAGAGTTCATGACCGGGATCACCAGCGTCCCCCCTTCTTTTGCCCCGTCCCTCACGGCCGGCTACTCCAATGCCGGCTATCAACTCTCGGCATACGCGCTAGATGCAACAACGGGGAGGAACTTCACCGGAATGACCGAGCTGGATATTGTCAATGCGTTAGATCTGAGCAGCACATATTATCGGAACGCCTATGGAGCACGGTGTCCTGTCCCCGGGTAGCGAGGCGGGTTGCAACTATACCCTTGGCGAGGCTAGCCCGTTGCGTGCTGATTCTTCTAGCGAGACAACGGGAGAGGACACTGACCTAGAACGAAAGAACCGGGAATATGTGCTCGTCGGCTAATGACATCGCATCTCTGGGGCGCCATACTTCCAGGCATACCCTCTTAAGCGGCGCCGCGACACGCCGCTGGCTGAAACCCATGAAGCCGACGTCGGACTTCAAGGCGGGGATCGGTGCGCCCTGGGCTTCTAGACGGATTCAGATCGGGACCGGGGCCAGTAGTAACCGGATCATAGACTCCTACGCGAAAGCCGGCAGTATTAACGTCTACCAGCCCCTGTTTCTCCTGATTCCGGACTACGAGATCGGCATCACAACACTCCCGGCCGGCGGGTGGCCCGGGAACACGAACTGGGACATGGCCGATACGATCGGCCCGATACTGCTACCGGCGATCGAGCAGGCGGCGCGCGAGCAGGCGGGCGCCATGTACGGCGGGACATACGCCAGCACGGACGGGGAACTCAACATCACCGTCACTTTTACCACGGATGATAATAGACCGGGGCTCGGGGTCCAGAACCGGATCAGCAACGGCACGGATACGTCCCTTGTCATGATGTTCTTCACGATGCCGGGCGTCAACGTCACGAACCCCTCGATTCGCATCCATCCGACAGGTTTCGAGGCGAGAAACGGCGACGGCTCGAGACGGGTGGCTTTCAAGGCCGTGGCGGAGGACCTGGATGGTCTATCGCACGAGGACGATATGTTCTCCGCGCGTTGCGGGTGAGTAACTTCCGATTGTCTCCCGCCGATATTTCTAGTCACAGGGATCCTGCCGTGTGATACCGGGAACAGTAGCGCCTGGAGCATGTCAAACGATTCCTGGCCACTCGCTAGAGTATCTAGAAATGCCTATTACTCACTCGTACGTGATCACAGCAAACAGGTCAGTCGAAGCACTGTTAAGTTCGCATCGAGGGCCCTAGACCAGTTTCTGTTCGATATAGACTCGAGCGGTAACGTGGTTAGTGTCGAGAACCAGGCGTTGAGGGCGAAGCTGGCGAAACAGCCGCGAGGGTAGGCGAACTGGTGCTCGGCTCATGCTAACGAGAAAACAAGTTCGGGAGTGGGCCAAGTGGAAGGGCCAGCAAGCGACGAACAAAGTCTTGAGTAATGGACGTTACGAGAGCCGATCAAAGTGATAATTACAAATTAAATAGTAATAGGCATGCTATACGACCGTCCTCGGTGGACATATTATGAACTGTATTAGACCAGAATTTAAGACTTACGGCTGGGCCCTACCTTGATATTCCTGTCAAATCGAAGGATATGGGACTAACACTTGATGGATTCGTCACCGGCCGATTTTTGGTATCAGACCTTTCCCTTTTGAAGACGGGACCGAAGTGGGCGAATTATGGCGAGTTCCCAGTGCCCACGAAGCTCAGAAATTAGCTACCACTTGATATCCGCTGAGAAGCCGCGATGGAGATCACTGCCAGTGTATCTCTCGGCGCTTTAGTGTACCGAGTCGTGAGTCGCATGAATCTTCACAAATAGCTAGCTCGTATCTAGGGCATCCTTCATGCTAAGATCGCCGCGACCCTGGACCAGAAAAGAGAGCTGAATCAGACTCGCATGGAGATGTCGGAAGTATCAACATATTATGGTTGTACCGGATATTTGGTCCTCTACACTATCGGGCTCTGGACACATAAATCGTTGGGCCACCTCTGACTCCGGAGGTGTATCTAATCGCCTTTATATCTTCATATTAAAGCACCTACCGAAATTACTTTCGGTAAGTCGAATAACAACGGGCGCCTTTTGTTTTCAGGTTAAATAACCTTATCATCGTTGGCCGGATATGCATTATTCGATTCTCATAGTATAATTCCTGAATACCTTTAGGGTGGCCCGATAATCTTGTCCAGAGCCTGCCCAGGTAGTGACCATTAGAACAGCTGTGATTGATTACGTAGGTAGCAGATGTATGGTGGCATGGTCGGTATACCGCATACAAGGATTCCATCGATAAGCGAAATAGTCAGTTATCGTATGCTTGTAAGCGATATAATGCCGCTTAAGCTCATCGCGAACCGTTCTGGTGGGACGAATGCGAATGAAGTCTCCATCGCGACTTGACCAGGATCGCAATCGACCCCGGCTTCCAAGCAACATGTTCCCGACTCTGGTACGGCGGTTGGCTGGCAAGCCAGTAACTCCCTCGATAAGAAATACCCAAATACCTCTTGCGGGGGATCACAGTAGCCGATACAAGCCAAAGAAAGTGTGGCCGCCCGACTTCTCCCAGCTCACGGAGAAGGAGAAGTTCCGATTCGAGCGACGGTACAAGAGGAGAGTCAAGCTCGCGACCGCCAGGCCGAGATGGGACAAGCTCGTGAGACTGGCACAGCTCTCAAGCGTCACGTGTGAGTTGCACAGGATTAGGCCGCATCCAGAGTAGTCGGACACGCGCTCACAACCTAGCGCAGTTGTTCTAGTCTATTCCGTCTTGTTCATGGACTGGGAGACTGAAAAGCAGCCGTTCCAAGGGGTGAGTGGAAGAAATCACGCATCTGCTTCGCCCACCACGGATTGCCGTCTAACATACGGGTGAAGATTCGAGACAAGTTCTGGGGCGCACTCGGCTCCTCCGGTCAAGATCAACGATCCGGGCGGCAGAACCCGAATATACCAGCCGCAACCGGCCAGAGATAGCGATGCCGTGTACTACAGCTATATTACGAAATCGTATCCGACCCGCATCTACCGGAGTTTTGGTTGGGAGGTCGGAAAAATACCCAATTGTATATGTATAATCATACAAATCCGTGTCAAAAGCAATGCGATACGCCTCTCTTCGTGCTATGCTCTCCATGACCGACAATGAGAAAACCCCTGAACGCCCCGGCCCCGTCCGTATGCGCGTGCGCAAGGCACGTAAGATCTACCGACCCGGCCATACGAAGTTCCCGCCCATACCACCGAGGCCCGCGCCCAGCGCCGAACTCCTAGTCTCGTTGACGGGCCGCTTGGCAACGGTGCCCTGGGCCCTGACGCCCGAGACGATCCGGTCGAGGTTGGTCTCGATGACCACGCCGCCCACGATCATCTCGCTCAGGGTCGCGTGCAGCGTCTCGAAGTTGAAGATCAGGTCCAGCTCGCACACGTTCTCGAACAGCTTGTCCAGCGCCTCGACGTACACCTGGATGAGGTCCAGCAGCGCCAGCGGGGACTCGGTCGACGTCGAGATGATGATGAAGTACAGCGTCGCGTAGTTGCGGTACGTCACGAGCGAGGGGACGTCGTTGTGCGGCTCGGACGCCGAATGCGAGGTGCCGGACGCGGCGAGGAGGGGCGGGAGGGGCAGGAAGTTGCACGCGCCGGAGGGACGGTTCGAGACGAGCGTGAATATCTCGGAGATGAGGCGCTGCTGCATGCTTGTTTCCTATCGTCCGTCAGCCCGGCTCCGCGTTCTCGGTTCCCGGCATCTCGCGATTATCGAAGGTATCGCGGGTAACATACGAGCTGGGTGTAGAATTTGGTCAGACGAGGCTGGCCTTGGCCGTTGAAGACCAACACGGCGTTGATCATATTGGGTCGGCCGTTCTAGATATATGTATAGCTTGCAATTACGTCGAGACCGTCTTGTTGGTGAAGCTGGTGAAGATATATATGGTGGGGCTGATGGAAAGACACCACCGACGTAGGTACATTATGTACAGTCACACCAAGGAGTGTTCTTAGAAGCACGGGTCCTTCAAAACGATGGGGCTTGTTAAGTGCCTAAGCACGGGCCACACCGAAAGCCAAAGTCACAGCCACAGCCACGTTTCCAGACGCTAAACAATCTTATTTTAGCTTCCCCTCTCTCCCCATCTTCCTTTCTCCTCTTTTATCCGTCAGCCGACCTACCTCGTAGTAGGGAAACACCATTCTACTCATACCGCGCCGTTGAGAAAGCAACGGCGCTCGCACCCAATTCCCCTCGCTTGCCCCTATAGTTACCCCCAGGCCTCGGGAAGAGGTCGTTCTACTATATCGGAATGGCCACAACGACTTTCACCGCCGCCATGCGCATCCGGACCGCCCTCACCTCCTGCCCACTCTGCCAGTTCATCACTTCATCCGGACGGGGCTGACATCGCCGGCCCGGCCATTTGGGGTGCCTGCTCCGCTCCGGGACCAGCGGACTTGCTCTCGACCCCGAATGGCTCAATTGGTCTCTTGACCGGTGATTGGCTACTGTACGGTGTGGGAGACGTGGGCAATGATGTCCTCGGGGAGGGAATACTAGGAGGAGCCGACTGGTCGTTCTCGGGCTCGGCTGGACCTCACGGACTATTCCCCTTCGGAGATGCGTTGAACGATATATGCCACGAGAATATTAACAGTACGTACACATATGTACATATTGCTCATGGAGCACCATCCCGGACTAACGTAGCACACCATCAAGTCACACCACCTAGCTACAATCTCGGCCCGAGTCCTCTGGAGCTTCTTCCCCCAGAACCGGACATGCCATCTGAGCCTCTAGACCGGACCCTGTTCGCTCTCTCGTCGTCGCTATCCCGGGAGCCTCCCCCGTCCGAGCAGCCCCGGGGCAAGAAGCGCTCCCTGTCTCCCGTCGACCCCATCACCGCCATCAAGCGCCAGCGCAACAATGAGGCCGCCCGCAAGTACCGGCAGAAGCGCATTGATCGCATCACCGAGCTCGAGTCGGAGCTGGCCGTGGTGAAGCAGGAGCGCGACGACCTGCGCCTCCGGCTCGCGCGTCAGGAGGCCGAGACGGCGGCGCTCAGGAGCATGTTGCAGCTGAGGTCGGGATCTGCGGGGACGGATGCGAAGGGTAGCGGAAATCGGATCTGATGTAGTGGTTGAAGTGTCATATTCTAATTTGTCGCAATTGCTTGTTTCTCGGACGATGTCGGCTCGTGATGCTCTCTCATGTGATTGACGGCGCGTTACGTGAGCAGAATTGATATTCGGCTCAGGAACGATTTTGCCATCTTGTATGTGATCCGTAGGGTCGTTGAATGCAGAATCCCACTTAATACAACTTAGTCCTGATCGCACATGGCCGGTACAGATTCTAGACGGATCACGCATCTTACTTGTTCAGCTCGAGAGGCGTTCGCTTCGGGGACTTCATTTGTGCCTTTATCCTATGGACGTTCATCTACTTCTGCATGAATTACCACCCCTCACGGTTGACAGTATATGAATCGAAATGAATCATCCTCTCCCTGTCATTCCCCGGGTCTCCTTTCGCGCGGCCTTCGCAAGATCCATCTCGACATTGCGCGCGCGAAAGGCTAACGCCAGGTTCTCTGGAGGGGTCCTAAGCCAATCCGGCTCACCATGGATTAAGCATGAGTGAGAGTGATTCATAGGGATCGGAGAGTCCCTGGGTTCCAGACAGACAGCGTGCCAACCTATTTCCATTTACTATACTACGTACTTCTCAACCAGCGAGGAGGAGGCCCCGCATGGCGTCGCTGATCCATTATGATTCATACCGCAGTTACGTAATAGACGTACAACCCTTCCCAGCATAGTCGCACGCCTATCAGGACCCAATCGTAGCGCCGGAACCAAGGCTCGTGGTGCAAGCCTAAATTATATATCATGATAGTCCGACAGAATTCGGTGGGCAGAGAGACCGGGAATTTGGGTCATCCGGCGTCGGTGTGCAAGTCTTCGCGAAGCAGGTACATGGCAGCCGATAGGGGCTCGACCCAAACGGCGCGTGTCCGTCTACAGATAAAAGCATGACAAAGTCTTGTAACATCAAACCAACCTTGTTTATGCCCGTTGTGTTACGTTGGCCACAGGTCAAGGACGGGTTCGAATGCGGCTGTGCAATGCTGACCCCCTTTGGCTGAATATCTCGACACATCGCGTGCAATGCAGGTCGGCGATTTCTTTGACGACGGCGCCGTAGAGAGCCGGCTATAGGGTCAACTTAAGGGGGTCCAACCTCGAACGCAGCATCCCCTTATAAATGCGATGGCTATGGATCCCCGACTCCGATAATTATTTCTTCCCAAACTTCGGCCTACCGCTGCTGACCCAATTTCAGACCCGATATCCCCGGACCCTGTCGTAGAGAGTCTATATAACCTATTTAGAACAACCGCCGACCATTGGAAGCCTACCTTGGTGTTTCTGGAGATAGCGGATGGCGGATAGTGAAGGGTCCGGGTCTCGTGGGTGCCTATCTCTGGCCTTTAGAGGGCCAGGGTCGGGAGCCGAGGATTGAGTCGGAGCCTGAGGGAACGTATGTTTCTGTACAAAGGCACGAATACTACATCCAGGACAGGCCAGTAGAGGTCTCCCAACCTTCCCATATTAGGGCCACTTGCCCCTGAGGTTCAATTTTATTGCAGATGATAGCCCGCTCGTGGCCTTTGTTGGGATGACAGTGCCCCTAAAACACGGCAGTATCGGACGACGTGTTGCTTCTCCTGCCAGGCACGGCTTCATTAAACCAATGCACCGATGGCTCCCTCACTGTTGGGTAACTTGGTCGAGCGCGACCTATACCACATCGACGGGACAAGGTGGACGTGGCCTTCTTGTTCGCTAGCAATCACAGCTTCACCCGAACTATGATACTCTTCGTAATCGTGCCGTCAGACCACGCTCTCATTTCCTTCGCAGAGCCCAACGCAGCCGTGTACCGGGTGTTTGCTCAACGAGTCGGATGTCCCACCCTACGGATCTGTTAGTAAAATATGCCGTGGCATTCTGTGGGAGGACTTGAAACGTGGTTACATATAAGGTGTCATCAGCCGTGTCCTGTCGAACGTCCAACATAGACCAGAAGACCAAAGCATCACCCTCGAATCTCGAAATATTCGGCAGCTCACTATCTTCCTGTTGGTTAGATCTCGAAGATAGTCGGGAGGTCCTCCCCCCTACAAGCGTTGAACTGCTCAACATGTTCCAAATATTCCGTATCGTGGTTGGTCTACTGGCTGGCGTCTCTACAGCGTCATCCCGCAGCATCAGGACCACCGAACTCGAAGTCGAAGTCTCGCCTCCCCGCCAGCGCGATGTCAATGCAAGTGTCGGACGGGCCACGATGACACCAGCCAGCCCTAGGGGAAGCCTTCGGGGGGCGGGAAACAACAACATTAGTTCGCGTGGAATCACGTGGACCTGTCCGCAGCAGGCTACTCGCCTCACTTACAACTACCAGAATCAGGAGCAAGCCCCGGGTCCCGGCATCAAGCTCATGAACCACGACGGCGAAGAGCGCAGCTTCTACTTCTACTGGAACAGCTGCGACAGCATCCCGTACGCATATCTCTCCATGCCCGCCCGCGGTAGCCGATTCGTGTCCCTGCCCGCCGGCTTCCAGGGCCGCGTGACCCGCGGCACCGACGAGACGCACCTCAACGGCCAGCCCCAGCTCCTCGGCACATGGGTCGAGCTCTCCTTCCCGACCGGTGATGACCGCGGCGGCTGGGGCGACGTGTCCCTCATCCGCGGCTGCGACGGCGCCGCGACCGTGCGGGCGCTCGACGGATCCGGCCTGCTCAGGGGCTTCGAACACTGGGTGCTCGACGGCGCGCCCCAGGAGGCGTACGACACCAAGGAGTCCGGTGCCGAAGTCATTCGGGCCGTTGGTGACGTCACGATCCGGCAGGAGGCCATCGCGAGGGATTATCTGTTGTCGAAAGTCAACCTCAGCAATGTCTACGTCGACAACGAGCATGGGAATCCGGTAATCTGCTCCGCGAACTCCCGATTCGCCGTTACTTTCTTTAAGGGCCGGCCGTAAGGGCGTTGCGTGTACAATCTCTTGGTAGCACACCGGAGCGGGCACGGAGAACACAGAAAGTAATGGGGAAGAGGGAAAGAGATACTTGGAGGGAGAAAAAAAAAAAGCCAGAGGTGGTGTCAGCCTCGGCAGGCGTGTTTGTGGCTGGTTCGCAGGATAGTTCGGTGCTGATGCACCCTATTGTAACCACCCTTCCACTTGCTGATGATTCCTTGTATGTATCAGTTGCGAGTCTTCTTACCCCTTGACTGCTCGCTAAGTCGAGTGTAACCAAGGAATTGTTTCTCCTCGCCTCCATATGTCGTGATGTAACCTACCTTGCTAATAACCAGTAACAGAATGGGTCTAATGAAGTACTGGGCTACGCCGGTTGACAGCACCGAGGGTAATGATCGCAAGCTCCTAGAAAATCCCATCCACACACACCATACTATACGAAGAGGCTTCTTTCCCGATGGTTCCGGCCTCGGCAAGTCGACTGCCTCTCTAGCTAGTGGCCGTTTGTTATCCCCATGGAGGCACGGTGAGCGAGAGGGCCCGAAACGACCGGGTATCACCACATGTGTACAAGCTTAAGAAATCGTATTGTTGGGCGAGCCTGCGCGGATGATGAAACATGAATATGCTTATATCGATATTTTTAGGGCATCTCCAACCCTGTGATGTTGTCCAAAGAAACGAGAACGATGTGGTTATGGATGCGACGTAGGATCATGCAGTGTCCAGGGGTATTTCTGTTGGTTGCCTCCACTGGCCCAGGTGTTGCCATAGATGGTTAAAGTAGAGTCCCGTAGAAATTGTATGTGATGTACATAAACCACTTGCTTCCGGATCGACTTTCCATAGCTCTCGTGCTACTATGTACCTAAGCATGACGAAACTATTGGATTGTGTCTATTCGAATAGAAAGTTGTATTGGGGCTTACATTGACGAACCGTGGGCCCACCCGGTGGAGGAAACTAACAGAAAATTAACCCTTAGCACTGTAACATTAGTTGCCGTTAGGTAGTGGTCGAGGACAGGAGCTTGGGCCATCTCTCCGGGTCCATCTTAGCGGGGGTAGCCGACGCATACCTAACGGAGCCCGTGTGGGGACCTACACTGTACGCACGCACCCTTCTGCCCCGAGCTTTCGTCAAGGTTCTCATTGGCGTTCTCCGGGTATTACGTACATACCCGCACGCAAACAAGCTCTGTCTTCTTGTCGCATTGATTTTCGTTTACCTCCTCACCTCCATAGTGCACTGCCGGTTCCCTTCGAGGCCTCGACACTTCAGTGTTAAGACAGCCGCATTCCGTCGGTCTCGATAAATCACAGAACTCCGTAACCCGCGGCCACATTTTGAGCTGCCATGACCAGATCGAACATCGCGAGACTCGGCCGATCAGCCAGCCGAGGACTCAGGGTGAATGGACACGGCGGTGGTGCGATAGTTCGACCTCTCGTCTCTCCCCGAACACGCGTGATCTCCCACAGGCCGGTCGCCTCGAGCTCCTCCTTCTCGACGAGCTCGCTCCGCGCATTGCCTCTCTCGCCGGATGTTCTCAATCGGGTCAAGCCCGCAGTGATCACCGATGCGCAGTATCACGAGTTATCCGACGAGTATCTGGACAACCTGCTGAGCAAGTTCGAGACGGCTCAGGATGGGCGCGACGACCTGGACGTCGAATATAGCGTTAGCCCTCCCCTTCACCACTTCGTCTTCCGCCCACTGCTTACGTCTCTTCCGCTTCTAGGCCGGCGTCATGAATATCAACATCAGCGCGCTCGGGACCTACGTCATCAACAAGCAGCCCCCGAACAAGCAGATATGGCTCTCGTCGCCCATCTCCGGCCCGAAGCGTTTCGACTACGTGATCGTTAGCGACGGTCAGGATCAGAAGGAGGGCACTGGTACTGGCGGATGGGTCTATCTACGAGACGGCACCACGCTGAACGAGATCCTCACGGGGGAGACGGGTGTCGATCCCGAGGAACCACCGCTGGGCTCGGTGGATGCTTGAAACCGTCTCTTGCGTCGAGATTTGCGTCGAGAACTACGGTCAATGTTATTATGTACCATACGAAGAGAGCATAACATGTACTTTGTCGCCGGAGCCTACCCGGAAGCTGACGGACTGTATCATAGGACCTGACGGGCGTACAGGGTGGCTGAATACAGTCGCCGATCGTCGCGCTAGCTGTACTCTAACCACAGAGCTCATGCGAACAATAGTGCTCCATGATCGAGACCGCCCTCGAGGATCGATTGACCTATGCTGTTGTCACTTTACGGGTACCAACGAAGGGCTGCATCTCCGCTCGAGATGCTACGCAGAGCCGCGCGCCTCGCTCTCTAGAACAGCGCCCTTCGGTGTGAATAGCACTCGGGAACCCTTTAGGACTAGTCGGGCTGATGGATTGGGACGAGCTGAGGAAGCATCTGTGTCGCACGTCGCGGTGGCGCGTACGCGGCCCACGAAGACGGAAGACGGAGCAGCAATAGGAGCCGAGATGCTGGGTGCCGGCCGGAGAATTCGGCCGAGGATTGTGGGCTACCTATGCTAAGAACAAATCAAGAGAAGGGGTATAACAACCTCAAATCTTTTCCAACTGTTATCCGCCCATAAGTGTTTTATCCGCGTTACATTAATGTACAGTGCGCCCATGGTGTGTGGGCCTTTGGAAAGGGAAGCGATACCTGTCGGCCCCGCTCCGGTCGGGCCCGGATGGGGATCACGACCGACGACCCGCGGCCGCCCACCGCGCATCCCACGCCGCCATGTCCCGCGCCATCGTCGACTCGGACCGCCCGCTCGGCTGGCCGGTGGTCCAGAACTTCTCCACCGAGTTGCTCTGCCTCGTGTAGTCCGCGATGCTGCTCCCGCCCGCCGGCACGCGTCCGAGTGCGGATTGGAACGAGGCCGAGGAGTGGCTCCGCGACGACCTTCGACGATTAAGTTAGTCCCCGGTCAATGGTTTCAAAGGACGGCGAGGGCGGAGACATACCCGGAGTTGTTCTGTGGCATGATGGCTTGGAGTAAGTGCTTCGCTTGATGGGTATCTTCGCCTAGCGGGGCGCTTGGCAAGTTGCTGGACGCTGGCGGATGGGACGATGGGCCAAGACTATATCAGGTATTGGTCCTGGACTGTGACTTGCAGCAATGTCGGTATTGTATCAACAGTTTACCATGCCACAGTCTTCCGAGAATCCGTAGAAAGGAACTTGGGAGGAGTACCGAGATCAGGACCTATACACCGTCCTCCACTTCCCTGGCGACGAGCCGCCATTTATATCCCCATGCGGACTCAACCTCCAGACCCGGACATGTAAGCGTCTGAAAGTGGAAAAAGAGCTAACGGTACAGGATAGATTCTACATTTCGAATGCCTACGCGGATCCTTTTCGCTCTTGCTCCCGAAAAGCGATGAAGGCCCGCCCTAGGGTGGCGAATATTTCCACGTGGATGTGGTGTTGAAATGAATCCTCGATGAAGCTTACTCCACTTCGTCTGCCATATACTTCCCCATTGGAAAGTGTATTAAGTTAATTAAGTTAATTAAGCTCCCATTATTCCTATTCCATCTAGTCTGCAATGTAATCACCCGCGCACGGCTGCATGCGTTTTTTATATACAGTCAGATACTGCTTAGCGCTATGTGGGTTCTGACGGTCTGTCTAAGCACGGAGCTGCGCACGCAGCCGTGGGTGGTGGTCAGCACCTACTGGCAAG
>QJNV01000028.1:272266-289170 GCA_004155935.1 Monosporascus sp. GIB2 | reverse complement strand
TTTTTTTTTTTTTAGTTTATTTTTTTTTTTTTTTTTTTTTTTTTTCGTTTTGTACATTATATTACAAAACCCTTTTATATCGTTCGACCGGATAAGATGCTATGCGTTATATCATTAAAAAAAATTTGCTATATTACGCGGCTAAATTTAACCGGGTACGGACGAAATATTTATTACCCAGTCCGTTATAATTATAAATTTTCTATTATTATTATACTTTTTAATTCGAAATTAAATAGTTTTTATTTTAAACGGGTTATTATCGTACAAAATAATACTAAAGTTACTTTTAATAATAATTTCTGTTATAATTTTCCGTTTTCGTATTTTTGTTATAATAAGGTATATAATATTAATTATCTTTTCTTTTTTATCGCGATTTCGATAATAAATAATAATTTTTTTTTTTTTTTAGTTTTACGGAATTACTAAAATTAAATGATAAAGTACGACAATTCGAAAATAATTAAGATTGGATTTTTACCGATTACGTATATAGTTATTACGTATAAGCCGAAACGTAATTTAACCGGTTATATTGAAAATACGTTATTTTAAGCGTTTTTTTTTAATTTATATAGACGCTTACATTCGAAAGTAAAAATAATAAATTAAAATTATATAAATATTTTCGTTAAACCAGAAAATTTCTTGCTAATATCACCGTTTTATTATTAACATTAAAATTATTTTTATATTTATAATTTTTTAAACTTTTATTTTAACTTCCGATTAACGTTATACGTTTACGACTGTTAACGCATCGGCCGTCAATTTCCTTAATATCGAAAATATTTGAGTATAACCAGTATAATTAAATTATCTTAATATCGTATTTTTATAAAATAGTGTTAAGTTAATTAAAAAAGTTTAATCATAGACAAATATTACCGCGGAACTTATAATACGTACGGCGATTTTTACTTACATTATTATAAAAGTATCGTTAATAATTTAAATAAAAATGTTAATTACGAATTTTTATAATTAAATAAGCCCTTTAAGTAATTATTTAAAATCGTTTAACTATAAATAATACCGGCTGAATTAAAATGGCGCGTTAATAGCGATTTCGGCAGTTAATTTAAACCTTATTAATAAAAGTTTTTCGATTTTTATTCTCTTTTTATTTAAATTTTTTTTCACCGTATAAAGTTTTATAAAAAAAAATTAAAAACCGTCCGAATCCATACGTTTACAGTAGAGCTAAATCGAAATGCTTATTATTACAGCTATAATAGTTAAATTAAGTCGTATTAATAATATTTCACATGTTAATACACCGAAATCGGACGAAAATAATATGCGATAGTCGTAAAACAACGTAGAAAATTATTGTAACCGTACGCATCAGGTTAAAGAATTATTATAAAATTATTTATTTTTAATAACGTGGTTTAACCGTTAAGTTATTAAACGATATTACATTTTTTCGAACAGAACTGTACAAATTTTCTATATTTAAATTAATTAAATATAAGCCTATACTTAAACCTTTTATTTTTAACGCGTTAAAATTAGTAAATTCCTTTAATTCTAATAACGCATTTATAATTAAACAGATTTATACGGATTTTTTCCTTACTTTACCACCTACTGTACTGTTTAAAACGGATTTCGAAAGTATTATATATAACGGAAATGCTTAGAAATAAAATTATTAAACGGTTTATTACGGGCATATATTTATTTTAACAACTGTAAAGAATAAATTATATAATTTTATAAAATTAATTTTAACTTTTATATGTATGAAATTGTAAATTATTAAAAAAAATAAAAAGGTAACTTTTTTCCTTTTTAAAGTTTAAATCGATTATTATTAATTTCTAACTACTTTACGGAAAGGATTTAATAGTTTTTGTTTATTGCTATATGCGATCTTACGCTAACGTACGAAAGCGTACGTATTCGTCTAGTACTCCTTATTCCCGTTTTCGCTTTATTTTTTCTTTTTCTTTTTTTCCTTTCTCCGACCCTTAACCCCCCGAACCTTTTTACCTTTTACTTTTTACTCTCTTTTCCTATAATAGCTTTCTCTATTTAACTTACTTAACTTATATATTTATATATTATTATTATATTTAAACATTGTTGCTATTATCGTTAAGGTAAACATTACTTTTTCCGTTTTTCGTTTAAAGTTCGTATTAATAACACTACTTATAATACATAAACGCATTATTTAATACGGGCTCGGGCCGAACCTATACTATAAAATATGAGACGTTATTAATTATATAAACGTATTATCCCGTATAAATTTACGATATCAGTAAAAAATTATCGTATTAGATAAATATATTATCCCGTACCGATTATTCTGTTATTTACTTTTTTTTATAATCCTATTTACGTATATATTTTATTATCCGAAATCTTAGTTTTCTCTACGGTTTTTTTTACAAATAATAATACTTTATTTTTAACGCTTTGTTTTAAAAAAATCGATTACGTTTTATCCGAGTTGACCTTTTATTAAAAATATTCCCTATATGGAATAAAACGAGTATAACTATTTAAAAAGAATTACGTACAAAAAATATAAAACTTTATATTAAATACAAAACGGTTATATAAATTCTAAGGCGAAAAGATTAAATTTGACGTTTGCTATAAGTTTAATTAAATATCTTTATAAATTCTTAAAAACTTACCCGAATTTTTATAATATTTATTAAATTCGGATATATTTCGTTTAAAAAAATTCCGTTATGATATTAAACGTTATAATATTATATTAATTTTTATCTTTACGGTATATAGTAAATATTATACGTAAATAACCTGTTATAAATTAAATTATTAAAAATCTTAAAATATTATCTTTTATTACGCGGCGTTATACTTTTTAAATCTGGATAAAATTATACGGTAACGTTTTAATCTAAACAAAGATTTGAATTTAATTATTATAAATATTTTTTCAAAAAGAATCGTATTTTATAATTTATTTATTAACCGGTAGATTACTATATAAATCCCTTTCGAAAACGAGATTCGCTTTAAAAAAACGTCCGAATTCTTTTATAATTAAATCGACGTTATTTTAAGGCCGAATATTAAAATTATCGTTAAACCTTATGTAAATAAATAGCGAAAAAGGTTTTCACTCGCAAACAAAATTACTAAAATTTTCCCGGATACGTATTTAAACGAATAATAACATAACCTTCTTTTTACCTAACGTAATTTTACTAATAAGATTACGTGTTTTTTATTATTATATATTTATAAAATACTTTTTATGTATTCTGTTATTTTATCCGTTAATATTTTCATATAATTATACGTCGTGTAATACATTTTAATATATTAATAATTTTCGTAATAATTATATAAAATTTAAAATTACCTTATATAAATATTTTCGATATTTTTTATTTAGTTATAAATGATATTAACATATTTCGTTCGCTTTTGACCGATTATTTTGATAGTTCGACGTTATTATTTAGGCGGCCGTTTAATAAAAAAATTTAAAATATATTCGTATAAATTAATCGAAATTTCGTACCGTTTTATACGTAAAAGGTCGGAATATTTTATCTTGAAATTATAGGAATTTATCTAAATTTAAAGGATATATTATTTTACTTACTAATTTTGTTAAATATTAATGTTTTATAAAATATTTTTCTTAGGATTTATAATTATTATATAACGTTTTAACCGTTCGCTTTTATTTTTTACGTTTATTACGAATGTAAAATAACCCGAAATCGTTCGTAAATTATATTTTATACAAATTTCGAAACATAAATCGGATCTTTTTATTTGAGTTTTTTATATAAGATTTAAACATTATTATAAAATGTTATGTAATTAAATTATTTTGATCGTTATTTTAAATATATTTACATAGTCGAATTTTGAAAACGTAAATTTTTATACGTATATTACTTAATTTTTCTAAATTGGTACGATAATATTTAATTATTTTTACCAAATAACGTATTATAATATAACATAGGCGGACCTCGGAAACGGTCTCTTAGCGGAAGAGACCGAAAACAGGACCTAAGTGGGTTGAGTTACGGAATAAGAATTTCCTTAAATTAGGAAATCCATTATAATCCTTAATAAAAATTTCCTTTAGATTAAAAAATCCATCGTAATTTTTAATAAAAATTTCCTTAAATTAAAAAATTTATTATAATCCGATAAACGAATATATATATATTCGTTGTACTTATAAATTAAATAACGATAACTTATAATATAATTTCGTTATTTAAAATATGTTTAATATTACGAAACGTAATTAAATTATTTTAATTACTCTATTACTTAAATTTTTATAATACTTTATTAATATAAATCCGTTAATTTAAATTTAATAATTAATTAATTAATTTAACCATTATGCGTTATAAATTTTTATTTAATAATATCGTTAAACTTTAAGCAATATTTTAATAATATATTTATTAATAAATAATTTACTTATTAAACTTTTAAAAATAATAACATAAATTTAAACGAAAAAAAATAAACGCTTACCTTAACTAAAAAAGAAATTTTTCGACGTTTAAATTTTATAAATTAACGTATTCATTAATTTAAATGCGATAATACGACATTTATTTCGATTTTTTAAATTACCCGAATTTTCTTAAAATAAATATATTAAATTTTTTAAATAAATACCCGTTTAATTAATTTTTAATAAAAAACCGAGAAAAATATTAAAACTTTTTAAACATAAACCTTTCGATAAAATGGTTATTAAATTATAATTATTTTTTACTTAATATCAAATATATTTCGGATATTTTCTAATATAACTTATTATTTTAACCGTTTAAATTAAATTCATAACCGGACGATTTTCGGAATATATATTTATTTAATTCGAATCTGTTATGCGAAAATATATTATAATTTCCTTAAAGTAACAAAACCCCGAAATAATACGACTTTATAATATTTATAAAACGTTTAAATAAACTTTTTAAAAAATGTTTAAAATAATAAATAAAAATTTAATAATTACGATAAAAAATATTAACTTTTAAATACGGTAAAGAAATAATCTAGTTTTTTTCGAAATTTAAGTAAAAATAAAAAATTTTAAGAACTTAATTTTTTAATAACCTTAAGAAAAAAATTTAAAAGAAATTAGTTAAAAAAATCTACCCAAATATTTAACCGATTATATCGCCATAATTATGAAAATTAATAATCGACAATACGTTTAACAAATTGATAACGTTAAAAAAACGATAATAAATTACGATATAACGTTAATATTAATATATTAAAATAATAAAATAATATATATAAAATAAAACCTGGATTTATAAAAATCGGTATTATGTAAAAATAAAAAAAATTACGTATCAAATATTAAAATTACAGCAAAATAAGTTATAAAGCTAAAAAATATAAATTACTAAAAAAACCCTTACAAAATAAATTATAAATTGCGGTATTTACTATATAACCTTCCGATAATACGAAAGGAAAAATAATCGCCATAATACGTTATATACCCGTAATTATTTAAGCTTTAAATAAAATGGAAAAATAATTATAAAAATATTAAAAATAAATAAAAATAATTTATAGCGGTATCTTGAATTAATATATTATAAAATACCTTTTTTTTTATTAACGGTAATAATATCTTAACTATAAAAAATAAAAATAAATTATTTATTTATATATTATACGTATAATAAAAAAAGGATTGGAATTTTCCAGCTAAACCGGCTAAAATAAGTAAAATATATAATAATACCATTATTTTCATATTATACGTTCCTAACGGAAAATCGAATAAAAAATAACAAATTATAATTAACCTTTAAAATAATAATATTCGTATAAAATTTTTTTTATTATTTCGAAAAATATGAATATTTATTATTAAAAAAAACATATTAACGAAACGTAATTTATTTACGTAATAATTAATTACGGATTTTTACCTTTAATTATTTATTACTATAAATTCTTAAAAAAAATTTATTAATTTAAAATAAATTATTAAAAATTTATAAAAAACGGATAAAAACATTTTTATATAAAAAGCTATTTACATTTTAAAAAGATTACTTATTTAATAAAATTAAAAAATATAATAATAAATAAAAAAAATATAAAGATTCCGGAATATATAATTTCGTAAAAATACCAAATTATACGTAAAACGTATTAATAAATTAAAACCACAAATCGAATAATAACGATACTTTATTAAATGATTACGAAATTAAACCTATAATTTCCGAAAACGAATATAACGGTTTAAATAACCCCCCAAAAAATTAAGTTTTTTATAAAAGAATTACGGAAAAATAAATTTTAAAAAAATTAAAAAAAATTCCTAAAAATTTTTTTAACAGTAATAAAAGATAACGAAAATTTTATTATATTAAAAATATAAATTAAAATATATTAATATACCGTTATAATAAATAACGAAATTTTAAAAAATAATTATATTACGTTTAAAATAATTAATTAATTTAAATTCCCATAAAAATATAAAAAGAACCTTTATATTATAAATATTACCGAAAATTAATAATTCTTTTATAATAACAGTAAAATTATAGGCGAAATTAATTACCTTAATACCGTTATATTAAAACAATATATAATTATTAATTTCGATATTATAGCGTTAAAAAAATGCGATATAATTTTAAAAATAATATAATTACGTCAATATAGTTCTTTAATCGATTAAAAAATAAATTAAGTAAAATTTTCTTTACGATTTAATAATTAATATTAAAAAAATAAATAAAAATTGTAACAATTAATCGAAAACAACGATAAATATCGATATAAAAATATAACAAAAATTTTATTACTTATAAAAAAACGATAAAAAAAATATTATAAAAAAGTTCGACGTATTATTATTATTATTAAAACAAAATTACAGTAATTAAATAATAACTTATAATAACTAACCCCCAAATTAAAAAAATTAATTAATATATTACCGTAATACCACAAACATAAAAAATTATTTAACAAAAAATTTAAAATAAAATTATTAAAACATAACAAATAAAATTATAAAATTATTTTTAAAAAAAAAATATCGACCAAATTTTATCTCATTTATAACTTTAATAAAATAAAATTATAAATATCTAAAAAATATTTAAAAAGTCGTCTTAAAAAAATAAATTTAATTATTTAAATTATTAACTAATTATTTTATATTTTTTATGCTTGAAAAAAAGCAAGTTAAAACTAATTATAAATTATCGATAATTAAATAATATTATTTTTAATAAACGAAATAAAAAACCGTTTTTATAAAATATAATAATTTATTATTTTTAATGTTAAAAATAAATACAACTTAATACGGATTAAAAAAATTACGAATAAAAAATAACGTTTCGGATTAAATACGATTTTTATAAATAGTTTATTACCTTAATAAATTTACTAATATATTAATTATTTTTAACGTATAATTAATTATATTCTTAAAAAATATTTCGATGTTTTTATTTTCTTAAAAATTAAAAAATAATATAAAAAATATATTTATAAAATATTATAATTATTATAAACCGTTAATTTATTAATTAACGTTAAAAAAAATTAATTCCAGATATAAAAAATCGAATATTTAAATTATATTATTATTTTTAAATATAATAAAATATACCTTAAAAAATCGGTATAATTTTTAATTAAATATAATTTATTATAATTAAAAAAATATAAATTTTTTTCGGATTTATTAATTATTTTTGAAAATTTATTAAAAACTTTATTTAAATAATTATATTTTTTAATATATTTGTATAAAAAATTTTTTAATAAACGTTATAAACGGAAAAAATATTTTAATAATTTAAAAAAATAATTACAAATTAATTAATATTAATTATTTACGATTTAAATTACTTAATAAAATTAAAAACCGACGTATTAAATTATACGTTAAACGTCGTTATTAAATAATAAAATAATTAAAAAATTTTATATTTTATTAATTTTTTTTAATAAATTATAAAAACTAAAATTACAATATATTATTTTTAATAAAAAATTTTAATTTATTATTAAAATATTTCACGAATTTAAATATTTTTTTAAAAATAATTAATATTAAGCTAAAGTTTATACGAATTATAAAAATTTACCTAGTTTATTACGATTAAAAAATTTATAATACGATAATTCCGTTACGTTAAAAAATTAATAAAATATAATTTTATTATTATTTATCGTAAAAATTTAAAAAATAGAAAAATTAATACGTTTAATAAATAATTAAATTTTAAAAAAAATTATTACAATTAATTGGGTTATAATCGATATTATTAAAAAAAGTATTTACGTTTACGATAAATTATTATAATTATAATTATATTATTTAATATATGTAAAATGATATAAAATTTTAACGTATATATATAAAATATAAATAATTTATTATTTATATAAATACTTGAAAAATATAAGAAATATTTGATTTGAAAAATATATAAATACGTATTATACGGATATCCAGATATTAAAAAAATATTAAAAAGATTATAACGATTTTATTATTTTTATATATAAAAAGATAATACAAAATATAATATAATAATACGGCATATACGTTAAAATAAAAATATAACAATATAAATTTTATGGAAAATTATAATTATTATTAATTACAAAACGATTATAAAATTTAATTACGATAAATTTTATTATTAAACTTGTTTTATTAAAAAATCTAATTACGGATATATATTACGATAATATTTTCGTAATCGTTAACCGATTTACAAAACTTTTTTATTTTTTACCGTATAACGAAAATATAAACGTAAAATAAATAATATACATTTTTTTTCGAAATATTTTTAATATATACGGATTACCGTATAAAATTATTGCGGATAAAAAAATTATATTTATTTTTAAATTTTAGCAAAATTTAATAACGTAAAATAATTTAAATTATAAATTATTTAACGTATTTTAATTATAAATAAATAAATAAACGAAATATTAAAATTAAATATTTAAAATATATTTATAATATTACGTTAATTCCGAATAAAATAATTAAATTAAAAAATTATTAATAACTTAAATAATTTATAATATTAATTATTATAAAAGTATTAAAACGATATTATTTATTATTAATTTTAATTTTACTTAAAAAATTTATAAAAAAATATAAAAAAAATTATTTAACCTTAAAATAATTTTTACGTTAAAATAATTTAAATAATTATATTAAAAAATAAAAATAAATTTAACTTTATACGTAACCAGATGCAAAAATATTATAACCAAAAACAATTAAAAAAGTTAATTTTTTGTAAAAAAAAAAAATTTACTTAATTACTAAAAATATTTAAATAAATGCTAAAATAAAAACCTCGATTTTAAATATATCGGCTTTTACAAAATTATTAAAAAAAATTTAAATTATAATTATTAATTAAATTTATTACCTAAAATTAAATTTTATTCAATTTTTTACATATTTTTATTCGAATTAACCGTAAATATTATTAAAATATATAAAAAATAACACAAAATAAAAATAAAAAACGAACAAAAATACAAAACCAAAAAAATTCCTAATAAATAAAAAACAAATAAATTTACGTAATATTTAATTAAATAAAAAAATTATCCCAATTCGGAAATTTTCTAAAAACTTATAAAAAATCTTATATATATTTAATAATTATTAAAAAAATTTTACTAATTAAAAAATACCAAAAATCGCGTCATAATTTAAATTATTAATAAAAAAATTTCCGAACTAATTATTTAAAAATAAATTTACGGATATAATAATTTCGAATTTTATTTCCAAACGATTCCGTTTTTCGGCTTTTTTTTACTTTATTAATACGTCTAAACGTTTTATTTTATTACGAATTAATTTTACCTTTTTTTTAAAAAAAAAAAATACCTAACGTATCCTACAAGCGAGTCGGACACACAAGCGAGTCGGACACTTTTTTGGCACCTCCCAACAACTAATCCAAATAACTCAACCACAACAGATCCAATTGATTCAATCGACGGTATTCTTTGTCGCTAACTATATCTACAACTTTTAAACCAGTGCACGCATTATATCAAGGCTTGTTGCGGATCCCGTATTGTTATTCCTTCCTCCTAATTCGTATGCGACGGCTATTATCAATAACGCGTTTCCACCCCCACCTTATTTAACGGTTAAAAAATTTGTTCATCGTATATAGTAAGTGTTTTTCATTCTTGGAATTCTTTATTTTAACAATTATATATATATAGGATCGAATTGTTGCTCCGATAAATCCTATAATACTGCGACGCGCCTCCCGACGGGCCCCCCAACGGGCCCCCCGACGCGCCCCATAACAAGCCCTACAGCCTTACCCCATAGCCTTGCAACGCGTTCTACAGTTTTCCAATACGACGTATTTTGCGAATATCTTCTACGTATTAAAGCCGAATAAAAATCGCTCGCGTATATGGGTTGGGAATTCGGTCGGGAATAGGTATTTAATCGGTCGGCTTTTATTTTTGCGGAATGGGGGTGATATTGGTTTAAATAAGTTAGGGATTAGTCGGTCGCATACGGGTTAGTAGGAGGGAATGGTAATATACGTTTGCAACAAGCCTTGATATAATGCGTGCATTTGTTCCAGAGCTATATGTACAGTTAGCGACAAAGCATACGGTCGTTTTAAATTAAATGGATGTGTTGTGGTTAAGTTATTTGGATTAGTTGTTATAAGGTGCCAAAAAGTGTCCGACTCGCTTGTGTGTCCGACTCGCTTGTGGGATACGTTATTATTTTTCGATACGAAAAAAACGAATAATTTATTTGGAAATTTCGGACGTTTTATTTATCAAATCCTTCCGAAATTAAAAAAAACGTTCTTAAATAAGTTAACGTTCGTAATTAAAATAATTTTTAATACGATTAATATTATTTAAAAAATTAAAAAAATTATTAATATATCGTAATAACGAAACGGGTAATAAACGTATTATTTATAACGTTTAAAATTTTCGATTATAATATACCAAAAACTTCTTTCGGAACAAGAAATATACGTTATAATTTTAAACCCGAATTTAATAATAAAAGTAATAAAAAAAAATATTTCTTTTTACTTAAAACGGTAACGTAATTTACAGTTAACTATACGACCTAATATAATAAAAATAAATTATATTTATAAAAAAATTTTCGAAACAAAAATTTAAAAAAAAGAAATCGTATTATAATATAACATAAGCAAATTTCGGAAACGGTTTTTTGGCGGAAAAAACCGAAAACAAAACCTAAATAAATTAAATTACGTAATAAAGATTTCCTCAAATTAAAAAATTTATTATAATCCTTAATAACGATTTCTTTAAATTAGAAAATTTATTATAATTCTTAATAAGGATTTTCTTAAATTAAAAAAATTTATCATAATCCGATAAACGAATATATATATATTCGTTATACTTATAAATTAAATAACGATAATTTATAGTACAACTTTATTACCTAAGGTATTTTTAATATTACAAAACGTAATTAAGTTACTTTAATTACTTTATTATTTAAAATTCTATAATACTTTGCTAATATAAACCCGTCGATTTAGGTTTAATAGTTGGTTAATTAACCTAGCCGTTACATAACGTCGATTACGTTATCCGCGCAAAAATATATACCTTTAATTAAAGTCGGATAGAAAATTACGGAAAGTTATAACAAATTCGATATCTTAAAATTTATATAAAAATATTAACCTTTTTTCGTTTTATATAATTATAAGTTCTTCCTTATTTAAAAATCCGTTTCGTATAAAAAACGAAATTTTTTATACCAAGTTTTTCCTTAAAAGTTTTACTAATATAACGATCGTACGAAACGATAATTATTTTCTATACCCTTAACCGAATACCGACGCCTATATTAAACGAGTAATATCGAAAGATACGGCCTTATATAATATCGCTTAAATAACTGTTAAATCTTTTTATATTTTTTTTATTTTCTTTTTATATTATTTAACATTTATTAAGATAAAATTATAGGCGATTATATACATTATTAAATATACTTATAAATATATTTATAAAAACCGCGGTCGGATTATTTTTAAAACCGTATATAATTACGTAATATTTAAATGGCCGATATGTTTCGCCCGTATTAATATGTTAAAATTGATACAGATTTTACGTTTATAATCGATGTCCCATAATTATATAACTTGCGATTTATTTAAATAAAAAATATTTAATTTTTTTAATCGATAGATATAAACCTGGAAACTTTTTTCTTAGCTGGAACGGTTTTATATAACTTTATAAACTTGTTTTTAATTTAACGTAATTTAAAATATCGACGATCCGTACAGTTTCGTTATATACCAGAACTTTCCGTTCCGGTACGTATACCACCTCTCCGTCGACTTCGAGCTCTACTGTAAGGAACACAAGATCGTCACCCTCTGTATGCCTTCTCATTCATCCCATATACTTCAACCTTTGGATGTCGGGTGCTTTGGCCCGCTCAAGCAGGCATACGGGCGGCAAATCGAGAGAAGGATGCGTGCTGGTACAAGTCACATCACTAAAGAGGATTTCTTCCCAGCGTTTTTGGCAGCATTCCAAGAGTCCATGACAGGAAAGAATATCCGAGGATGTTTCCGAGGAGCAGGCAACCCGGAGAGTGTGATTTCTAGACTGGATGTGAAGCTACGTACGCCAACACCGGTTGAGGGGGTCGACGAGCTATCTGCGCCTTGGGTTTCTCAGACGCCACACAACCCAACAGAGGCGAGCTCACAATCGGATTTCATCAAGTACCGATCTCTCAACACCAGGAAAGCTCTCCGACATAGATTCTGCATGCTGTCGACCAGTTTGCAAAGGGAACGCGAGGAATCATGCATCAGGTGCCTTTGCTGAGGTCGGAGGTCTAGATTCTTCGACAAGAGAATGAGATACTTAGCCGACGTCGACATACCAAAAAGAAGCGTCTCCGAGAAGGAGGAAGTCTAACTCTAGGCGAAGGACAAGATTTGCAAAGCCAGAATGAGGTGAAGGTGTAGCTACAGGAGGAAAGCCGAGGAAACACGGGTCGCAGGCGGAGGGCAGAAACGACAATGAAGCGATGTAGGGTCTGTGGCAAGACAGGACATAACGCGTGAGGGTGTCAAAATAGAAGTAGCAATAACTTTAGAATAGGTTTCCAACAAGTTTAGGTTGATTTATGTGAGACCCTGACATCACGCACTGAAGCATATAACTAAAGAAGACGTATATTAAAGGTTGCCTGACCTGTAGAAGGTCCTGGATAGAAGGTGAAGGTAGTGAACCCTCCTTAAATACAGATAAAAACAGTGGTAGCTCAGAGAGAGCGATGCCGGAGATACTAGAAGCAATTGCCACTAACCTGTTAGCTAACTAAGCCTTGGCGTTGCTAGGTTCAACAATTTAGAGCGTTGTGGTTGATTTTGCAGGATAGGGAGCCGCGAGGGTGCGGGGAAATTGACCGCTCGCTTGTATTGACCACTCGCTTATGATATACGTTATTTTATTAAGTTGCTTTATAATAAAAGTCCCAGCAATAATTTAAGTTACAAAGAGCTACCTTATAATTCTTATAGCTTACCCTTAGTACTACGGTAGACTTGAGTACCCGTTGTGTGGCTCGCCTTACAAGCACCTAGGAGATCCCTTTAAAACCGCGAAAGTGCCGGTACTTAGTGATGTATCTGCTCTACAATATGAATCTTAGCAGGTAGACACTTGTGATCCGCCTGAAACTGGTCCTAACTGTCTATATTAAACTCTACTATAATCTATCGGTAGTTCATGTGTCTTTTCTCGCTCGGTCGCTCGCGGTAGCTCATTCGTTTAAATACCTGTGCTCTGATCTAACTGGCACCTTCGCCGCCTCCAAGGGCTGGTGTGGTCGGTTATCCATTTTCGGACTTGTAGTCTCACCAGAGATATCAGCTCACTTCGCGCATCCTCAGCCCTACTACAAGCCACCTCCTACTAGCCATTACCGCAGCCGCGTAATACCCCCCCCCTCCCGGGTTGGCGCCGAAAGGGACGACTCAGCGTCCAGCCTGAAGGCAGCTACTGATCAGGCTCAGGAGCTGATCGTTGGGAATGCGACCAGAACATCGCAGGACTAGGATCGCTGCCAAGACTGGGTTGGACCGGTTCCGCTGCCATACGTCCCGCTCGTCTATGGCAAGGGCCATCATAAGCGCCCAGAGGTTCGGTAACTGTGGCGAGAGAGAGTTCGAATGGTCAGCAGATGAGAATATATTACCGCCTTATAAGCGCGGTGAGGAGGCCTTGGGGCAAGAAAGACCGAGATCGGCAGTCGCAAGCTGCTTGCTGATGATTGCCTAGGTAGACTGACCTCATTCTGTATTGCCGTCTTCATGGCAGGGATAGACTGCGCGGCAGCCTCGCCATTTTGCAGCGCCATACTTAGGGAGCCAACCGGCACCATCTTACTCTCGGTGATAAGCATCATCTCGGTAGCCTTGAGAAGCTCCTCGTGGAACCCGCGCCGTTCCCAGTCGCTCCAGCAGCCGGCGCTACGAAACAGCTCGGCAATGACGTTAGGTAGACCTCGGTTCCGGCTTAGCCGCTGCTCCATAGCCAGCGTTGATGACTCGTCGAAGCTGCTGCTATAGTAGGCCGTCACGAGTCCGTCGAAGCTATCGAAGCCGGCCGTACGTAGGCAATATAGCACGCACTCGAACCGCTCGTCTAGCTGATGATCTCGCAGTGGCCCCGGCGTTCCAGATAACATGTCTGTCATTGGCTTGTCCGTTATGATCGACCCTCCACTGCTGCTGCCGCCACTGTGACCACCAGCATTACCGTTGCTCATATCGCCGCCGCTGGCTTGGCTTTTCACGCTGCAGCCGGTATGGAGTAAAATCCCCGACTGCCCAAGGTGGTGTTGTTGTTGTTGATGATGATGCTGCGGTGGTGTTGGTTGCGATGGTGTTGGTTGCGGTGATGTTGGTTGCGGTGGTGTTGGTTGCTGTTGCTGTTGTTTGTGTTGTTGTTGTTGTTGTTGTTGTTGTTGTTGCTGTTGTTGCTGTTGTTGCTGTTGTTGTTGTTGTTGTTGTTGTTGTTGTTGCTGCTGCTGCTGCGGTGGTGTTGCTTGCTGTTGTAATTGCGGATGCTGGTTTTGGTGCTGTGCTTGCGGCATTTGCGATACTGGCGATACCGACCCGGCGTCTAATAAATCCACTGTGAATGAAGCTGGCTGCCGCACCTGAGTCTGAGAGAGCAAATTAGTCGCCCAGGCGTCAAGGGGATTGCTATTAAAGTCTGTAACGTCGTTGATATCGGGCGTGTATAATTGATATCGGCTGGCTTGCTCTGAACCTCCTGATTATTTACTTAGTGATCTTGCTTTGACTTAAAGAGCGTTAGAAGGGAGAGGGGGTTTCCGTAAACATAATACATACTCATTCTCTCGGTGTCATTAGTCTCGATATCCGACTGATGAAACGTCATACGCTGGCGCTTGTTCCAGAGGTTCTTGAAAACCGGCTGTACTTTGTCGGGTGGCTTACTACTCTGGTCCGCTAAGTCTGGCGTGAGTGATTGGGACTTGGATCTATGCTGTTGGTGTTGTTGGTGTTGTTGGTGTTGCGATTCTGTGCTGTCAATGAGCTGAGAGTGCTGTAGGTAAAGCGGCCCGTCGTCCTCGTCGATGCTTTGCTCAAAGTATGTTGACTGTAGCAGCCGTGGTGATATTATCTGTGTGGCTTGGGGCTTCTGAGGCATGTCCACCATATTGTGAGGAGCAACTATTGCGGCTTGGCCACCACCAAGCCCATTGCGATGGCAGCTAGTCATGTCAATGACTTTCTCAAGAGTTCCATTGTTCATCTGCCCTAGTCTCTCGTGATACTGGACCTTGGCCTGTAGATCTTCGAGTCGAGCTTTCATGCGCTGGCCTAGTCTTCTGATTAACTAGGATTGCTTCCTTTGTCTGCATTACACGGGATGCGACAGTGTGGAGTTGTGAGAAGGGAGGCAGACGAACGATAGCTCTTCTGTGCGATGCGATTTTGCATCTTCTTCTTTTCCTTCGGGTCCTTCACATTGGCCCAGCTTTCGTCAAAGCGATCATCGGCCGCCATGTCCAGTGTGAAGCTTTGCACGATATTCATTGGTGCTGGGGATATAACATCTGAAAGCCACTTCGCTGACGAGGTCAATCTGCGCTTTAGATGTTGCAGCTCCGAGTCTTCGCCAAGGGGTATTAGAAAATGCCCACAGAGGCTCAGATCACGCACCTATGTTAGCCATAATATGATTTAGGGAGAGGGGGTTTCCGTAAATATAATACATACTCATCGGGTCCAATAGCGAGAATGCCAGGATGAATCCGTCCTCCTTGGCCAACGCAACCAGCGTATCGGTAAAGGTCCTGAAGGGATACCAGGTGCTCACCCACACCCACACCCTTTCCTTGGAAATGGAAGGGATGATGGAGGCCCAGATGTCGGCTCTGCGTTCCATCTGGAGGAAAAACTTGAGGTGGCTGTTGGCCACCTTGTGCCGCAGATGGAAATCCTCGCTCGGCAAGATGATGACGCCGACTAGCCCCACCTCGGGCGCCAGTCCTGACAACAGTACGTCTATGTGTTCCCCGGTGCGGGGGATTGAAGGATTCCCCGTAGACAAGGACGAGGTTCTCCTCTGGTCCGCTAAGTCTGGCGTGAGTGATTGAGACTTGGATCCATACTGTTGGTGTTGTTAGTGTTGTTAGTATTGGTATTGTTGGTGTTGTTGGTGTTATTAGTGTTGTTTGTATTGGTATATTTTGTATTACGATTATTTTTATATATTTTTTATCGCGTTAATTAGAGCAATTAATCAATCGAAAAACATTATGAGATTATAGTTCGATTATT